>NMRA01000021.1:868950-1049453 GCA_002633005.1 Phoronis australis
GGGGGGCAGGGGACTCCCCCCCCCCTTGGCTGCCGCAAGCAAAATGAAACACTGAGCAACAACGCGCAGTGTGTGAGCAGTGTGTTAGGAAATATTGAGGTCAGTAAGTAAGAGCGTTAGAGGTTAGAGGGTGAGGGGGGCTCAAGACACCCCAGATCGCGGGAGAATCGTGTTCCTATTTTTTAGTCCATCGACAGGTTTTGCGACGAGGATGTGCACATCCTAGGCCCTTGCAACTTTCGGGCCGCTTGTGCATACAATTGCGCATCGACCAATTCCCCGAGGCAACATATTGGCCCCCTTGTGTTATCCTAGATCCGCCACTGTAATATGAAAAAATAAATTAATTACTTGATTTAGGGATTGAGTTAGCTACGTTGCGTTCTCATGATCTCAAGGACTTTGGCAGGCGACTGAGGTGTCACGTGACTCATCATGTGATTGATAACACAGTTTGCGCGGTATACTCTTTGGCGCAAACTGTGCTATCGATCACATGATGAGTCACGTGACACTTCAGTGGCCAGCCGAAGTCCTTCAGTTGAGATGAGGACGCAACGTAGTTAACTCAATCCGTAAGTTCAGTAACTGATTTATTTTCCGTATTATGTACTCTATTGGATGACTCAAAATATTCACCATAGTAATGAGCAGTTTACTGTTTCACAGCAAAAGGACAATGTGATATTTAGTTTCAGGCCCGTAGCCAGCATGGGATGGTTCGGATTTCTAGAACGGCGGACCTGGCAAACGTTGACACTGTAGAGTTTTCGGTGAGACCGCAGCTTAATTAGGGGAAGGGAAATCGGTATACACAAAGATGACTCACCGCTCTATATGTTCCGGAGATGAGACGGTTGCTCGTAAAGAACGGGATTCAAATTCGGATGTAATGTGGTCCAGAAAGAAACGCTCTCGCGTTACCCCAACCAAACATTCAAATGAGGCGTGATCTCCTCAACTGAGTGATTACACCTCATTACATGTACATACTCGGACGGAAATATTAATCGGAGAATGACTTGAAAGGTTTTATCTGGTTGTATTTTGTGTACTACTTAAGTCGCCTACATTAATGGAAATGGAAACAGCCTACTATTCTACACGTATTCTAAAACAACGAGAAATTTAGACATAATTTTAATAATATTTCGCCTCTGTGTTCCTGTAGAGACACACAGACAAATGCTCATGTTTTCTTTGCTTGTGAGGTGTGCAAGGAGCAGAGGGTACAGCTTTTCCAGACAGTCGAACAATACCGCAGTATTTACAAAAATATTCTGAAATTCCGCAATTGTACAACAAAATTTTCTGTATGGATGTCAAGTACTCAACCCAAATGAAAATAAGGTTTTATTCGAAATAGTATCAAAATTTCTTTATAATATTAAATCTCTTTGTGTGAGTGGATAGAATTGTATACATGTGTATGAAAATGATTTATTTACAGTCGTAATCATATGATTTTGTGATCTTAACATCAGTTTTTTAATTGATGTATTGTGTATAATAATTGTATATAAATTTCTTTGTATTTTTTAACCCTGATACAATGCTTCTTGGCGCTTTCTGGGTTATGTATATTCTTTGCATTCTGAAGATTTCGTAATAAAAATTAATAAAAAACTATTCTGAAGGTTCACTACTCTGAAAGTCCATAACTCCGAATTTATCTGAAATTTCGAACTCGGGTGTAATTTATATACTTTTACACGCAAAAATAAACGATACTCAGGAGCATGCGACAATGCCAGCATGTCTTACGAATACAGAAAAATGAGTATGTACTCCTCAGGATTTTCTCAGGGCAAGAAAAGTCGGTAGTTAAGTGTCTGTTCTTGAGCAACGACGAGAACTTGCCGTCGGCGTTCACTGAATTGAGAAAGTGGAGACGCACACGCTTGTACACGCATGCACGTCTATCCACCAGGGGACGCTAGATGCCAACAAGATACATGACGATCACTTACAATTCGAAAATTGAAAATGCCTACACTTTACCGACTATGCCAGCAAGTATATCAAAATAACTGACCTATTTTTTTCTTGGTCAATTTTAAAGCATTCACACTGCACTACGTCATGTTTTGGGAGCTCTCTTGCTACTATATAGCTTAGCTATTTTACTTCTAGGCTCCCTTGTTACCATATCATTGCCGTAGCTACCATGCACGTTCAATGGCGATTATATAAAGCTTAGTCTAACCGTCAGCGTGATCCTGTCATCTACGCAATCTCCATTCGGGCGAAGTTGGCCGCGTACTGCCTAATGATTACATGTACGTGAAACCCTTTGAATCAGAAGCTAATTCAAAATTATTACCAACTTAATTATCATTGTAATTAGTAGCACCAGTGAGTAGCTGGGTCAGTTTTGATTTTGTTAAGTGTCCATCTGTATCCTTATATTTCCTTATCTTTAACGGATAGACTGGGGCTGGACCTGTTCCGCGGGGGGGTGGGCTCCATCGAACCTCCCGAGCCCCCTGGTTACAGGCCTGAGGTATGTTATCGCCGGCTTGCTTTGTCAGAATTTTAAATCTTAGAAGGCCCAAAGGTTGTGCGTATACCCTTCATCGACATTTTAGCCATGTTTGTGTAATCTGCACTTCAGTAAAAAATCAAAGGTGAAGTCACAAGGTTTTGCAGGTCACACTTTTTCGTGACCTTTGCTGAGAAGTGGTTTTATCTTCCACCCAATTGCGAGAGAGATGATTTTGACTACCATTATCACACTCGTTCCCAGCCTGCCAATCAGATTGGTTATAGCAGATGGTTACATAAAATATTGGGGGGGCACAAACCAATTTGACTTCGCCAACCTCCCTCCTTGCTATCGTCACCCCCCCCCCCCNCCCCCCCCCCCCCCCCGTTCTTTGGATGTCACCATATTTGTACTGAACCCCATCCTTCATCCTCCACGTCGGCCATAGGTGGGGGTAATACCGTGAACCAACAAAGATTCTAGGTTTCTAGGTGTGTAAGCATGGGTCTAGGCCCCGAGCGCACTGACGGGTAGCTGAGAGCTGCCTAATGTAACTGTAGCTGGATCGAAGGTCAAGGTTCCTTTTATTATGATCCAGTTTGGGGAAAACTTCATTTTATTTTGGCCAATCTTTGAAGCAATTTTTGGAAAGGTGAGGTTCCGAGGTGCCTGGTATAAGGGCCTTTATGGCCATTTCAGGATCCCTTGATGAAACACAGCCGGTAGTCCAGTTTCTGGTTGCTGGGGAAAATGATAGAGAGTGTGTCCCAAAAATGTACACACTTCAACGTTTGCAGTTCAAATTCAGTTCAGGCCTACTGCATGGTTACACCTTATTTTTACTAACATGTGTGTGCCTGTCATGACGTGCCATCATGTCAAAGATTGTCTAGAAACTTGCTATTGATTAATTTTCAAAAAGTCAATGTTGAAATCACCGGTTACAATAAGTTCTTTGTATCTTTGCTTGATTTTATAATGGCGTTTGGAGTTGCGGGGTTCTTATAAATGTTTGCAATAGATACTTGTTTGATGTGTATCATGGAATGAAATGATGAGCACTTACACGTTTTAAAATTTTCTAAAATTTCTTATTTGATAAACACACAAACCTTTTCTCAATGTAGGTAAGGAGTTCCTCTTGAGAAGTAGTAAGGTGAGCAATTCCTAAGTGCAAGGAACAGCTGTCTAAGTTACATAGTGAGTAGTTATGGGCTGTTGACAACCAAGATACTTGTACGCAGACGATATATATAATTTGGTGGTTGAAGATCATAAAAGTGGCTCTAAAAAGAAAAGATTTAGTATTGATCGACTGAATATTGACACATCTTTATGTAAGTGCAAAAAATCTTTCAAACCTTCATTGCATTTATCAGCTGATGGTCAAAAGATGGCACCACTGTTCAATGAGATGTATGCGCATGCATGAGAATGCGGTGCTTGCTTGTCCTTACTGCAATAGTTCATTGTACATGTACAGTGTATGTGTGAATGTTCAAATGTGTGAATTTGATGTGGTATGCTTTTTGCCAGTTTTTCCTGCCAACTTCGTTCCAAACATGTATATTTTACGTAGATCTTTCTGCTGACAAGGCTAGCAACTGTAATCGTTCTTATTTGTTCCTCTAATTTGACTAAATTTCACTAAAATGGATCCGCCTATGACTGACACCTGGAAAATTAACCCAGCATACTATTATCGTTACCCTCGTTGTAAAGACTAATCAACCGCCCGCATATTTTTGCGTCAAGCGCTACGTCTAAGTATTGTGTTTGTGTTACGGTACATGTACGTGTTTCAGGTCATCCTTTTGTATTGCACGGTATGAGTTATTGACTAATCTTCGCTTTGAAATGAGGCTCATAACTCATGCCAACACCGATGTATACGCAGAGTGTTACTGGGCCTTATGAGCACAAATGGTGAACTGGTAATGTACATATATTTTCAATTACTGTTAAGCATTTGTTTACAACTCTAGTAAAGGTTGAGTGAATAGGGTTGGATTAAAAGTTGAATACTAAGTTACCTGCGATTTCTTGAGGTGGCTATCGCGTAAAACGTTCGGTTGGTTTGCTGACCGCAAAGCTAAATTTATTCAGTCATTTGCTTTATTTATTGATAGGCTGTGTGCGTCGGTAAAGTAAACTCGGTGTCAGTGAAAGCAAAGAGTGGTACTGAGTAGTGCACTCAGGATGACCTGTCTAAAGGGAAAGAACCTATACTGTTGGTGTTCGTTTTTAGTAGATCCGGCCTGCAATTTTACGTTACTCTTCCAAATGTAAATTAGCCCACACTAAATTAAACCGAGTTGCTACAGGTGGTATATCAACCCTCTTGCGTCAACCCTTTGCCGTTTTAAAACTGATGTCAACTTGAGCAATCATGGTCATTGTAGAGAGGAGACTGTACGTACATGTAAGAACTCAGCGACTCAGCACACGATCGTAGACACACGAAGACGTGCGCGCGTACAAGAAGACGCAGTGAACCATCTTTTCTTTTCTCAGCGTGTAATACATATTCCTTGTAACGTGTCATTGAACCGCTGGCCCCATCCATAAAATCAACAATGTATATTTAATAAATGACACCGAAACATGTCAAGTTTTAAATCCGTTGTTGTTTTCGTGAACAATGTATATACGGCAATGCAAGTCCATGGTCAGTATTGGTCACAAGAAATAAATGTGAGTAATGTTTACAAACTGAGTTAACTGAACGTTTTGTAATCACTGTACCTGTTTTCACGGTAAACACTGCGTCTTTGAACCACTGGTGCTGTGAGTCGACATTATAAAGTAGTTTGATCTGCAGGCAAATATTTTTGTTCACCAAATATCAGTGAAACACCCTGCTACGGTATAAATATGGTCATATTGAAACTAATGGATATACGCACACGATGTAACTGAAGCAATGAATGAGATTAGTGTTGAGGAACGGCATTTGTGGAACTGTTTCATGGCAGAATATTGATACACGAAGGTATCCGTGTTCTGGATGAATTTTGTTAAAAATTGAAGTCTTTTTTCGTGGAATGAGCAACTGGAAGTTTGAAAATCTCACGTAATTAGCAGAACATTTATAATCCGCACTAGCTATTGTATACGCTTTATAAAGCGCAATGTGTAATTATGTTCGGTGGATGGGGATGGCAATTTGCGGGCGTCTCGGCCTTTGAACACAGTTATCAGAACGAAAGAAGGAGTCCTTTCATTTTAGCAGAGGTCACCTCCTGAAGGGGGACCCGATGATGCTTCAGTTTTAATATTCTTGAATGATATAACCTACTATATCAAAGGCCAAGGGCTCCTCTTTTGACCACATGCCCCCGCCCCCTATAAATTGGTTGAAACAACATAGTATACATGCATGCTCAGATCACGTGACGCATGCGTATTGCAACATCATGACATGCGGCTGAAACGACCAAAATGTGACGTATAAAATACCATTGATCGCCATCTAAATTATAAAAAATTGAAGACGTGTCAGAGCCCTAATTGTGAAATACACAAAAATAATCGTAGTGGGTTTGATAACCATGAAATACAATTATCCCACAAAGAATACCTAACTGCTGACCTGGGGCCTGTTTCAAGAAACTGACTTAAGTTCATTTTTGGAAACTTAGTCAAAATTAAGACAAAATTTAGGTCATACACTTAAGTCAAACTTAAGATCTGTGTCTTGAATTGGTTTTGAGACAAATCTAACTTTTATTTTAAAATTTACTAAAATTTAAGATTTGTCTCAGCTAAGTCAGTTTTGTTTGGTTTCAGCATCTTTGACGAAGAGGAGAAATGCCGGCTTCACCTAAACAGATGAATAACCACACATTGGTACATGTGAGTGTGTTGCTAATTATTAATGCCTATTCCACGTACTGCGTAGGGAAACGGATCAATTTATCTATAGCGTTCTTGGATATATTCAATATCCTAAGTGCCATCCGTACAGAGACATAAGTTTGAACAACTTACTCCCGGAACGAGTTGTCGCTAGGCTTAGGGGCTATCTGGACGCTTTATAGACTAGTCGAACTTGCCCCACTCGTGGTCTTGTTTGTGCAAGTGACTCCGCTGAACCATTGATGAGAACAAATCACCTGACCCTTTTGTTTGAGAATTGTCTGAACATGGCTGAGATAGTAACCACTCTGGGTGCACATTGGATAAATAGTAAATTTTGGGCCTCAAAATTAGGCCTTCTATATTACTATAGGGTCTTTTCCCTTAACTCGGTCACTTTACGACTGGGCCCACTGATGACTAGGCCTGACATTGAATTTCTTGCTTTTATGTTATTTTAATAAGAATAACTCATTTGAAATAATAAGCCGCATAGAAAACTTAGTTGAACTGGTTTACAGTATCCAGTTTTGCTCACTGCGTTAGCATGACTTCCAGTTTGAGAAATTGTCATCTTATGGAAATCGTCAGAAATTAGTCAAGTATGTTCATGTAGATATTACATAGGATAGGCCATTGCTTGATCACACACCCACTCGTGGCAGTGATAAGAAGCTTATGCTTCTGAAAATAGATATGATTTGTATAGATATACCAGCATAACCAATGATCAGTTTTGTGCCAGGAGTATGCGCCACAGACCGTTGACGAGGTGAGTAGGTGTGAAACTCCTGCCTCCCGTTCAGTAACGCTAGGACCTCGCTGAAAAGCAAGACTTCGTGGGATTACGTGAGATATTGCCGTGTATCTTAAATGAGAACACGTGGCTCTGGCTAGATTTTAGCTAGGTCCTAGCATAGGTCCTAGCGTTACTGAACGCACTCCTGGTCAGCTCCGCTAGCTTGTGTGGACTGGCATTAACTCATTGGCTTTTCCGTCGTAAGGTAGTACTTTTTAAATATATTAAAGGTCGGTATTCAAGAAACAACTCGTTGTTTGTACAGTTAGTTTAGTGCTTGACACTGTAAAGTGTACATTGATTCATTGACTTGATAATGCTTTAGCGTTTTAAGTGAAACGTTAAACATGAAAGTCTATGTACCAACAAAATCGCCATGTCTCATTGTTGTGTTGCCCCATTTCTAGTCAGATGGATATGAAATTTAATTACACATTTTGCGTAACTCGTCATTAGCTCGAGGCCTGAGATCAGTTTCAAAGATCTCGTACTGACGGACACAAGTAAATTTTGAATAAAGACAACAACGTTTGTAAAATGTAGCAACATGTTTCGACGATAAAACATCCACCATTATGAAGCTTTATTCAAATAATGGATGCCAAGATTGCTACAGGTACAATACTGAAAATTACAAAACACGCAAAAATACCAGAACAGGAGTGACTGGTAATCGGAATCTCAACTCAGTGTATCAGTGTTAACGACTCTTGGGAAACCTGTGCATTGAGTGAGGGTATTTCAGAAGACTGAATGTACAGTTGTAAATGACTTCAAGCAGTTTGAAGCGACAGCGATTAGTATCACCGTCAATAAAATCGTAATGTTGTGTTCCCCAACGGCCTCTCTACAAGTAGCATTGTTTTCCAAGTGTCTAAAGATATGTGAATTCTTATCGCTAACTAGGTGTTCCTTCACCCTTGTAGTCAAGTGGCGAGTTGTCTTACCATTATAAGTTGCTTGACAAAAACTACAATCAAATTTCTACACTATATGGTGTTTCAGAGCGAAATGCAACCTCGCTTCAATACAAGCAGAACATCCGTCGTGTACTCACGAAATCTTGGTCTGACTGAAATAAAGAACTGACGGTTGCTTGTCGAGCACCGGCAGCGTCCCTAATCTGACTGAGAAACAAATTACTTTCGGATTTTTAGAGACAAGTGGTCTAATACAAATCAAACGTTTTTGATAGGGAGATTTATTGTTTCGTTCAGTTAGTCAGACATTTGTCTGAAATTTCCGTTTTATGTGAAAAAATATAAAAACCGTTTTTTTTTAAATTAATGTAACCTATCATTCTTGGCGAAAGTCAAATCTATTGCTATGTCATAATTTTTTTTGTTTGTTAGTTTATTCAGAGCCTATTGATTTTGGTAGCTGACAAAAGATGCTGCTGTGACGGTCATTTAGCACCATTATGGTTTTCAGAGAATAGATCATTTCAAGGGCAATCAGAAGTGTGTCATTTTCTTTTCTCTAGGACTTACCGTCGAGTTATCCAAGTTACTGGTCGTTTTAAATGGTTGGATATTCATGCCGTGACTCCGGTGTCCCTAGACGGATATTTCTAAATTGGGTATGTGGATAATTTTCGTCAAGCGCTATTTGCACTGTGTCTTCAGTTTCTCGTTCTGAATTACGGTTCACGAATTATTCGAGATTTTCTGGTCAGTCCTCTCTGTACTGTTGTACTCGTTCTACGGGTCGCACTTCTTGTCCGATCGGCATGAAGCTCGAAGGCAAGCGTTTTTTTTTTCAATAACTCGAGGATGAAATCTGAAGCAAACTGGTACTGTTGCGGGCATTTTGCGATATTTGTTTTGTTTCACGAAGCCATAGCTCTACTGTGCAGGGATTTCCCTGAAATTTGGTATGTCGATCCACCTTTTCGAGAACTGTCAAGACAGGTGTAGTATGCTTTCCTCGATTCATGTGTTATTTGAGATTCATAGGTGACAATAGAGTTCTTTCAGTTTACTGTTAATCGTCCGGCAGACTTTGTTCGCAGAATTCCGCCGTAGATTAACCATGACAGCGTTTTCCCGTTCCGTGACTTTACCAGACGTAGGGGGTTCTGAGCGTGTGATAACATCTAGCTTCTTTGTTGACTGACAAGCACACTGTTTTGTCTGTTATGACAACAAGCAGGCCAATTATCTACCAGGCTTTTTACAGACCACGTGTGAACACAGTCAAACTCAGAGGCAACTCCATTAGGAGGCACAGAACTGTTCTCACAGGTGTTTGCCTATCAGAAGACACGTCAATGGACTCTTCATCCTTTCTTCACTCTGTCAAAAACTGCATGCTAACTAAGAAAAGTTTTGAGTCATTTCACATCACAAGCCTTACAGATGAGCACAGAAACTTTATTCTCTCTTGTATTTTTGACACTTTCACTCCCACTGAAAACCAAGCTAAACGATGAAAAATAGGGGCAAAAACGTAAAATTGGCACTTTTCATCCCAAAACCACCACTTCCCTGCCGATGCTTGACTAAAGCCAACATTAGATTCCGAAAGCAAATCTCCTACCGATTCCAAAAATGTGGTCCAAAAGCACTGTCAACCAACTAGTTTTTTGCAAATCTGGCTTGTTTGAGGACTACCTGGAATCGCGGCCAATTTCACAGTTTCTACCCAGCAATGCACAACTGCAACAGCTGGGGCCACCATCTTGAAGAAGAATGCAGCTACAGCCGGGGAAGTGGCCTTTATTTTCATTCTCAACATGATCACAAATACAAACAAACCTCATTCACTTGGCCTACATGCAATATCTAACTAAAATTGCCCCAATCCTGGTCTACCCCTAGATTATAATATTTTGGGAGAGCAAATTGGCCGCGGCCGCAACCTAACTGTTCAGTGCCACCTTAGGAAAACATGATCCCCGCGCTTTGCAGCGCCATTTGATCTTAAATTGAACAAGGAAAGCTATTCAAGCGAGATGCAAGAAAATCAGTGTGGACGGGATTTTCGAGTACTAATCCCGGACGTATATTTTGCAAGATGATGTCGTCTGACTAAATTTAAAAATACAAAAACTATACATACTGGTATAGATTTGTCAGCGCCGAATGTATCGGAACGGGTGCATCTTTACCAAAACCACTACGCAGTCTAACAGAAAATTCAGAAAGCATTTCCCGTTATTAAATGCATAACGAGAACCATAATAAAAAGCGATTGCCCTGAAAAGATTTGCATTTAATATTTTTCCGTTATAAGGTTTTGAAATATATTGATTTCCTGAGGAATATTTTGGTCATGTACATGCACGCTCTTCAAATACGCCGTATTGGTGTATCTGCTGAAGCTTATTTTCGAGAAATGGTATGATTTAGCGAAACTCATTTTTGCATTTTTGTGAACCCCTGAAATGAGGTACTGGCTGTGAAAGGTGAGAAATCAATCGATGCTCTAAGGTAAACACCACAATTTTTAATGAAAATTCCACCATGCCTCGCATTGTGTCTGGCAGTAAGGCATTGCAGAGTGCAAAAATGATCTCTAATGAGTTCGGATTGGTTTCAGCAGCTAAACAACGGAAATCTAACAAAATGAGAAATTCTCAATTCTTGACCTCATATTCTTTTCATTAATGATAACCAATGACCTACACAAGAATACATATACAAAAGCATCTGCCTGCGATCGTTTCAGTGACCAATATTGCTCGTTAGTAGTGTGGATTAACGGAGTAGCTATCAACGGTTGATGAGAAGACGCTGGTGGCATAAGTGGCAAGACCCCCCCCCCCCCCTCGGATACCGTAATCCGTCTAGAAACGGGAAATATCGCCAAGAATTATCTATCGTGATTCGTGAGTACACTCGGAAGATGAGCTAGTCATTATTGTCAAAATTCAGCCAGAGCGAAATTTTCCCATTTTCATGATTTTACAAGCCCATATTTAGGATACTTAATGTCGATGTATTGGGCGACATTGTGGACTTCATTCCTTAATTGTTCATTTCATTTCGACAGGTGTCGATCTTCAGAACGCTTTTATTTTCAATGTCGGCCCCTATGGGCATCTACCTATTCCACGTCCAGTTTGCAGAATTATACAAATTGAAGAATCAAATTTCATCAAATGAGGAAATCCAGGAGAGCGACGAAATCAAGATATTTTTGTTTTCACTGGAAAACACAAACTTTGAAGAATACAACAACAAGAAAAGCAGTACTGTTGAGCCGTGAACTGTCACTATGACATCGACCGAAGAAAAATATCGCATGTACTATGTGATTGTGGACGTCTCATTCTATACGATCTTAAAAAAATAAGTGACTTGTTTCCTTTGCGCAGACATTGCACTAGCCTCTGGGAATTCGGCTAATTCTCCGTTCGGGAAAATTCAGTGAGAAACGCTTTAAAGTTTGTCTTAACCTGTCTGAATGCGTGGTCACATGTATACCTGACCAGATAAAATTGTCTGCTAATTTCTAAAAATATATGCCAAGGACGGAAAGCAGAGGTTGTCGGCTATTCGTCAGCCAGATGGGCACTAAATTGAAATCATGACGTCTTGAACATATTTATATTTTACCACACCAGTCATACTCAACTTATGCAATGTTACCATTTACTATATATCAATATGGACACCAAATCTGAAACATGTCGTCATTGTTCCCGCACCAGTCATGCCCAATTTTATCATTTGCAACAGGAAAGAAAACTTGCAAAGTCTGCTTTAAAAACATGGCTGCAAATCAGTTTATCCCTGTACAGTACTCTTCAATCTATCACTTGGGCAATACACAATTTTTGTTATGCCTAGTTTCCTATATAGCTGCACACCTGAAGAAAGGAGATTGTTTCGACACTACGAGCGAATCAGTATCAAGCTTTCACACAAAATGTTAAGTCGTGTTTTCAACGAAGTTTATATAACAATTACTGAATTATAACCGCTTCATTGAGGACACAGGTAAAATACAATAAGAGTGCGATATAAAGCAAGAAAAAATACAAAAACGAGACAGTAATTACTATTTACTATTCATACGTTCGGCATACGATCAGAAGGCTGACATAGTAGTATAAATACTTCAATAAATAAACAAATGAATCTGACAGCCTTATAAAACGAAATGAAATGGTGTTACATATCTACACATAATACATGATAAGCAAATCGACTGTGTGTAAATAATAAAACTATTTGTTTATATGTGCGCGGGTACATGTAGATGCATCTGTGTGTGCAAACATTAGTAGTGTTTTGCTGTAATAGTGCAAGTTGCATATGGTTTTAACGGTGGCCATAGCTCCAGAGGGAGCTAATCATTGCAATTCCATAGTGAAAAAGTATCGAAAAAATTGTTCCTGTAATGTCTTGAAAGTCCAGTAAGTGAATGGGTGTTTAGCCTAACTTATCTAGAACTGATGATTTTAGGAACGAGAAAACGAAAACAGCGAGTATTACTGAACAAGAAGTGCGTGAAACATTTATTTCTCTGCCTAATGGCAAGGCAGCCGGAGTTCATTGGTTAGGTTATGAAATATTTAGGTGTACCAACGATCTTATTACTCCAATTTTAACTATCTCATTTATTTGCGTTCTTAACAATGGAGTTTTTGTACAAAGTTGCTGTGAAGTCATTATATGTCCTATGTACAAACAAGACTCCGCTAAGGACACAAAAAATATAGTGGAAAATCAGTTTTCAGGAGTTTCTTCTAAAATTCTAATGAACGACAAACGACCTGGTCTGAGGACCATGAACTTTCTGAAGAAAACCGAGCGTGTTTTCGAAAGAGATACTCCAGGCTAGATCACATTTTACGCTACAGGGTCTTGTACAAAATTGCGTAAGCAAGCAGAGGACATTTTTATTGTTGCTTTGTCGATTTTACTAAGGCCTTTGATACTATCCCACATCATTTTTATGGTATAGACTACAAAACATTAGAATTCACGGGAAAATGCTTACCATTTTGAAGTCTATGTACAGCCAATTAAGATCTCGCGTTCAAACTATTGGTGGTCTTATTGACTATTTCAAAAAATAACAAGGTACTCGTCAACTTTGCATGTTAAGTCCATTCCTCTTTATTAAGTTTTCGAACGAATATTGGGATCACGTTGAGACGTAGTGAAGTGGTAAATTTTTTGTGAATGAAAATGTACCGGAAATTGATGTTCTATATGTAGATGACTTTGTGGCTTGTTCATTAACATCCTGGCGGTTGCAAAAGCAAGTGAATACTTTGCTACTTTGCACAAGTTTTGTGTAGACTGGGGCATGGAAGAATCTAAAAAATGAAAATGATAGTGTTCCGTAGAGGTGGCCCTCTGTGAAAATAATGAAAAGTGGTATTTGGATGGTCAACTCGTTGCTGGTGAGTTAAGCTGCAAATATCTTGGGATATGTTTCACTTCGAAACTGTCTTGGTCTAAAGCTACATATACGAAAAGCGGAGAATTGTACGCAAAACGACGCTTGTTAGAATTTTTCACTTAAACGTCTGAAAGAGGCAAGGTGAGTGTCAGTTTGTGATTCATGGTTAGCATACTGGGAAAACTACGAAATCATATTTGTGCACAAATTCCAAGGAGTACCTTTGAATGCAAAGATACTTATATAACGTTTTGTTTTAGAAAATAATTTTGTTCGAATGAAAAAATGAGCCGCTGCTACGATTTCACTGGTCTAAGCTTTGTATGTGTAATTCAACATTCTCAAGTGAGAAGCTCTTCTGGGAGATGTTAAGTGGCCCTTAAAAGGGCCGGGCGCTGGTCGGCACTGGCCGTTGGCTGTACTGTGCATGAGCCTTAGGTATAGCGTGAAATGGTTCTTAAAAGAACCGTTGAATAATTCAACAAGTACTGAAGGTCCTCTTCATTCCAGTTTTCATCAGGGAAGGTTGTATGAAAACAGAGAAATGGTCGCTGCGACGCCACTTGCATGACAAGGCTAAAAATCGTTCACAGTCCGCCATTTTTCACGGTGTTGTAAAGCTAACCAATGACTGCTGAGGTTACATCAATCAATGTTAAAGCGCGTGCCACTGCGTGATACCTGCGTGCTGGCAAGGCACGTAGGGAACCAGCGAGAAGTGATACCTTCCTGCTGGCTACCATCTAGCCTTGGTCCAAAGCTGTATACTAAATATACAGCTTTGTGCTGATGTGGGTAAAAAAGTGGTAAGATAAAATCTGACACAAAATTAGTGTCATTAAAAACTACAGTCTTCCTTGAATAAACCAAATTATTTAACGGTGTTGGAAAAATGGCGTTCTACCGTTATTGTGTTGCTTAAGTTGAGGAGCGATCTTTAGCTACGGCTTTTGGCGCCATGAAATATTGCGTCACCTATTGGCCACTTTCTATTTTCGCCGATTCCTAAATCAACTGTTGTTCTTTAACGAGCTTGCGTACACGTCACAACAAATTATTGGAACTGGTTTCACTTCATTATATGTTTTTAGAATTTCGATACTGAAAAACCGAATTTCAGAACAAATTTTGCTGCTGCCAAGTTGTCACAAAAATTTGGGAAATGGGGCGTGCGCGTGACACGAGCGTACTGTTTTCAAAATAACGACATACTTGTCATTGTTAGAAAAGGCGGAGAGTTACACAAGAAAACGGCGTTTATTGCATTATTTTTCACTTAAACGGCTGTAACGGGCAAGCCCCGAGTGTCGCTTGATTCCCAGATTTTGCATGCACCCCGTCCGGTCTTTAGCTCTACGTGTTGATAAAGGTTCAGTTCACGGCGAGGTGACGAGCAGAACTATTCTCAGACTGGCTGTGCGCAATTTCGGGGTCTACGGAAGAAATGCACACAGTGGTACCTAGCTGTATTTTGACGATAGTCTTCATAGAGCTATAGCTGGCTGGCTAGCTGCCATCTAGCGGCACGCGGGGTACCAGCGAGTGTGCGAAACAGTACAGATTTCGTCCATTGAAAGTATATGGAGTTGGCGGTCCATGTACTACAGTCTATGCTGTAAGTTGACGATTGTCTTCATACATCTATAGCTGGCTTTCTACCTTATTATGTACATTCATGATGTGGCTTTTCTGAATTCATTGCATATACTTTGTGTGTACAATATACATACGGCATGTTTAAATGCTTCCTTAGTTTTCACTTTAAGGAATAGCTGATTACCGTATGTTACGGAAGGGTCAAATGTTCTGGAAAAAAATATTTGTACTGCCAGAGGAAAGAATCTCAAAGCTGCACACTCCACGCAGAATAAAGCTGACAGATATTCTGAATGAATCTTTAAAATAAAAGTATCTCTTCACAAAAAACATCCCTTCTCTTGCGATGAACACTAATGTTCACTTGAATGTGTAGCTATTTTCCCTCGGCACTTCCCATATACTGCCTGCTACTCGTGCTTAAGTACGGGTAACGGTTAGTGACTACTCATTCTCAATTTTCTCGTGTCAATGTCTTAGTGTTCCTTTGACATATTCCCCACCTTTATAGCTCAAAATATACAACTTCGTATTCATCAATATCTCAACATGTTATTTACGTTTTTATTCCTCAATACCTCTAGTATTTTAGTGCAGACTGCCAACCACCTTTACAGCTCAACATAATATATAACTTCGTATTCATCAATATCCCAACATCTACGTTATGTATTTCTCAATAACTGTAGTAGTTTAGTGCAGCTTGTCACCCATTGTACAGCTCATCATAACATAATTTCTGTCGCTTATTTATCGATATTTGTAGTAGTTTACTTTGTCATAGTATATATAACCTATGTTCTCATCATCTTAGTTGTTTCACTGTAAACTAGTTTCGGTATCGCTTCGCAGTAAGCGCAGATAAATTCCCATATTGTGATGTCAAAAGTGTGTGTGGATCAAGCAGTAGTAAGTCGTCAGTGTGAGTAAAGGCTGCCTACGGATGCTTCTTCATTTTATTGAGTACGTCACAGGTTCGTGCAATTTTCACCAGATCAACATGTTTAGACCAGGATAAAGAATCGTCAAAGGTTATTCCCAAACATTTAAATGCTAAAACTTAGGTTTAGTTGACTTAGATATTAAATTGTGGGGTATTTTTCCGAGGAAATTGGTATGCCACGTATTTAGCATTTTGGTTACATTCAATAGCAATTTGTTGATCGATAGCTTATTAGCGATCTCGGTTTTATTGTTCGTTGGTTTTGTAGACGAAGGTGTGCAGGTATCATCAACTTACAAAGGGTCTCAAGATAAGAGAGTATAGAAATGTAAATTCTGTAACTAAAATATATTCTTATCCCATTCCTACATGTAGGACTGAATCTTGTATCGATACGTAACAGAATTTGGCCTGTTGGAAAAAAAATTGTGATGTTTCGCAAGAATGGTCTACATGTACTTTCAGGTACCACATTACGTCATTCGGTGTAAACCAACAGCACTGGGTCCGAACTAGATACTGTAGATATTAAGATATTTTTGCAGCTTTACATTGATGACCATATAGCGATAAACCAGACATTTGAGCATGTATGTGAGATATAGGGTATTCTTTGATAGGTTAACACTAGGAACCAATATGATTTTGGCTGTTATGTTAACAGAAGCAAAGTTATCTACGCGAGTGTAAATTTGTCGAAGCAAATACTACCTAGATAAGCCACAAAATTGTGTTGGGTACTACTGAGCCAACAGCTGTCGTGGTAGGTGCTTTATTGGACAAAATGAGACAATTAGGTTTAGAAGGAAATTATCGGAACTTTTGTGAGAACTTCTCCGAGGCAGTAATGGCTCGCTTATTGCTGACTTGCTTTGTGAGAACTATCGTTTTGTGTGGTCGGAAAGTTGCCACGGAGAGAGCGTTTCTGGGTGTCAAGTTGATTCAGTTAAGCAAACCGGTGTTGTTACACCCCAGTTTAAAAAAAAAACATTTGATTTAGCGAAAGATACCAGTAATATGTAGCAGCAAAGGTGGTGCTGCTGCTGCTGCTGCTGCTGCTGCTGCTGCTGCTGCTGCTGTTGCTGCTGCTATATTTAAGGACGGGAATTTTACATCGACTTGCATTTCCAAGAATTTTTTTAAATGTGACAATCAAATTACTCCACTACACAGAAAGACAAGTTAGCGCTAGATCATTCCCTTGGAAATTTCAAGGGGGGCTTGGTAGAGTTCACTAACGCTAGGACCACGCTAAAATCTAGCCATAATCACGTGCTTACTAGTTTAAAATACACGACAATATCTCACGAAATCTTGCGTCCCAGCGTTACCATAGGCAGATTTAGAGGGGGGACCAGGGGGCCCGCCCCCTCCCTTGGCTGCCTCAAAAAATAAAACAGCAAGGGCGCAGGGAAATGTTGAGTTTATTAATTAATCCCGGTAATTAACATTATACGGCTGAAACAAGATTTAAATGTGTGCAGTTTTAGTGTGTTTGGGGGGGGCTCAGATCCAATTTCAAGTGTCAAATTCGGAACACGGCGCAATCGTAAAGGAACTATGGCTTGAGCAGCTGCAACCTGCAAGGTGAGTGTTGATTGACTCCTACAGCCGATTTGATAAAGGTGGTTTAAAGTTAAACCTGGTTTAAACTGGACTAAGACCAGGTTTAATGATAATATGCATTTCATAAAGGTGGTTTAACTTTTAGACCAGTGGTCTTGTAAAACCTGGATTAACTCCAGTTTAGACCTGGTCTAAGTAAGTTTTCATTTCACCAACGAGATCTATATTCTTTAGACCTGTATTAAGATCTTAAACCATGTTTAACTTTAGACTTGGGCAGACCCAGGTTTAACTGTTAAATATGTCAGACTCGCATGGTATAGGTACAACTGAACGATGCCGCGGTGTGCAATTGCGACGCAGTTTTAGAGCGAAAATGGACTATTTTCATTATTCAGGTTTACTACGACACGAGATCAAACGTAGCAGTGGCGGATCCAAGATTTTTAAAGGAGAGGGGACGGTCAAGGACTTTTTGAAAGGGGGGACCAAGTCAACAATTTGAAAATTATAGATTTGATATCATTAAAATCAAGGGAATAAGGAGGCTCCGGAGCCCTTGAACCTCCTGGATCCGCCTATGCGTAGACCAGTACGTGCTGGATTGTGTCCTGCGGATTCCTCAGAATACGACTGGTCGAGCAGGTGTCATCGTCGCAAGCCCTACGGATTTGACTTAAGACAGCATCCTCTGAGTCTTCTGATTGAGTTCCACCTCCACTGTTCTCCGATTCGATGTTGCCGGGAAGGGGTCTTGCCCCCCCTTTGGCCGCGAAAAATAAAAACTAAAATGACACGGAAATAAATTTGGGCATTTATCATGTTACATCTAATCGTGAGCATGTTCTTTAATGTGTGTGTGTTGGGCACACAAATTACATTTTTCCTCTTGAGAGAAGCTTTTAGACCTTTGTCGTAAATGTATGCACTGGTTCTACTGGTGTATGCCATTCTATACCCACGTGATCAAGGTTTCATTGAAGCACTTCAATAGTTTCTTTGTTGAGTTTACCCACCTTGACACAGTGGGGTGCCTTTGATACTATAAACCTGGTTCTACTGAACCAGCTCCCTGGTCTAGCAAAACCAGGCTTTCAGACTCTTAAACCATGTTGGTGAAATGCAAGTTAGGTCTAAAATTAGACCATGTTTAGGAAGACCAGGTTTAAGTCTTAAACCTGGTTTTGTTAAACCACCTTTATGAAATCGGCTGCTAGATTTTGCATGCGCCTGCTCCGCTCGCTAGCTCTACATGTTGATATAAGTTTCACGACGAGGTGACGAGTAGAACTATACCCGGGATGTGGGAAATTTCGGGGAAATTTCGGGGATGTAACGGAGCTCCATAACGCAGTGCTACCAAGCTTTATTTTGGCGAGTTATTATCTAAAAGTTTGTAGTATGTAGTGTCGTTAAGTAACCGTAGAGACTGGTCAATATATTTCTCGTTCGAGCCCCCCTGGGTGCGCGCATGAGGGTGGTTGAAATGAGTGGGATCTCTGCAATGAGACTAAAGGATGACTTTGCAGTGTGCAGGGAGAGGGAGAGCTTCCGCTGTGGCCCCAACTGCCATCTGCCAGAAAAGTACATTCTCTCTTTTGTTTACAGGCACATTACACATTCGCGGCAACCAGGAATAAGAGAAACCAAATAACACAATAGAAACAGAGCAAGGCTTGGTGTTGACTACATGGCGAGCACTTGTACGCATGCGTAAGCGCTGTAATGCTAGGAAAGTCCACTAATGGGCATGAAATTACCACAGCGCTTTTCAAGACACTGGAAATGGATAGTGAGAGTCTGCTCGGTTTGCCTCGCTGTCTTGGTAACACTACGTGTGTTGACTATTTCAATGTTTGGCACGAAACCAGACCGCGAGGTCGCGGAAGCATACAGGACATTGGATCTAGACGACCCAATCAGTTTGAGGAGCCCATCGATCTCAATCGACAATAAAAGTACTGAAGTAGCAAAAACGGAAAATGCAATCACAGCTGGAACGGCAATACGGACGTACAATCTTAGTGCCATTTTCGAATGTCATCTAGACGCAGCTGAGGACCAGAAGAAGCTATCCGCCAAAAATAAACTACCCCTGTGTGATTGCGTACCCATAGGCTTGAAACCATGTGAGTATTGGACCCGTTTTTAGGAGTCTCTGATCTCGCATGCTCATAAGAATCATTTAAATCCTACATCTACCATGCAGTCACAGCATTTTCGCGGTCCCCACAGGTTGTTGCAGGCGTTGCTGAAAGTTGCAAGATGTTGTCGTTACACTGACTATTTCAGCATTTTGTGTTGCAATTACTATATGTAGTTCATAAAATGGAGACTTCGGGGGTTGCAAAACTGCTGCTACTTTCTTAACGCCATGAGGATCTCAAGGGGGAAATTCAAATGATGTTTGCTGTATTCATGAAAACATTTTAACTTTTGGTCTATTTTGTTCTTCACAGAAGTTGTTGACTGGTTGTGGCAACAACATTAACCAAATCTACACAAGCCTTAGAAAACTGAGAACTTCAAAAAGGATTATGCCTAAGTTTATGCAAGTTTTCTTAAACAGAACATGTACTTCAAAAGTTCACAAAAATGTAATAGTCAACCAAGTGACTGTGTGTTTATATTTTTATTATCATGGTGAAAAATAAAACATTATGAAAACCAGGGTAATATATATAATCAGCAAAGTCCAATTAGAAACCATAATTGATTGAAAAGCAGAAAGTACTGGGGAGTCACAAACCAATGTTGTGAACATAAACTGAAATGCGTTACTTAAATTTAAGTTGAAGCCTGAAATTGGTAGTAAATGGTACATTGTACTCCACAGTTTACACGTCATACACCCACCGTGTGCCGTGCTTGGACGGAGACATAACGAATCCTTCTATGGTGTAACTGAGCTGTCGCGAGAATTCTAAATACTTTGTGTGTGTTTCAGATGCTAAATATATGCCCAGCAATGAGCCTCTCCTTTACTCGACAATACAAGTCAACTCTTCCTTAGCGAGCGGTTCGTGGAGTCCTGCAGACTGCGTGTCGCGCCATCGGACGGCTGTTATAGTGCCATATAAAGACCGTGAGGACCACTTGCTGACGTTTTTATACAATATTCACAAGTTTCTACAAAAACAAAAGTTAACATATACAGTTTTTGTAGCTGAGCAGGTACGAAGGTTTTCCTTTTTAATAACCGAAACATTTTTCTGATTTTTGTACTATTCAGAGGCGGATCTACAGGAGGGTTCAGGGGGTTTAAACCCCACCCTTGGGACAGGATTAAAAATAAAAATTGAAAAAAAAATTTCGCCAGAAAAACGAAATCATCTGCTAAAAACCACAACAAACCTTACACGGGAGGGGGTTTCCGCTCCCGACCTTCCTTCCGCTCAGCGCTATGCGCCTCGGATTCGCTCGAATCCTAACCCCACCCCCCTAATTAAAACGTAAACCTGCCATAATTATTGTAAACGTACGTGTACACTACTATCATTTAATCCTTTCGTGGTTTTGTGGTCTACATCTATCATCTATAAAAGATACATGTAAAGCGTATACACGCAATGACGCCCATGCGCCTATATCCCAAATATCCCGTTTTTCCCGTTTTTTCAAAGAAGTACTAAGTGTTCTTGCAAATTGGCTCAGTCGGTTATTCCTGGTCTACACACTGTACATGTATTCACTTGTTTCAAAAACGATCACAAAAGTAACAAATGTAATCAACAATTCACCCGACCTGTCGCTCCCCAACTTGACCGAAAACATCGATCTTTACCATCGCTGTCATCAGATTATGTTTGACAGATAATTTTGTTGCGAAGAGAGCCATGTTGTAGCAGCAAATACATCGTGGTGACAAGGCCAACGAGGCCGCGGTCATGATGAGTGAGTTTAGTACACTAACCTTGACGCTATTTCAAGCCAAGCATCTCGTTTGGCGCTTTGTATGACCGAGCTGGAAAATTTTGACGATAGAATGTCATTGTATTTGGCCACACCAGCAACCAAGCGATACAGCTTGGCAGTCGAAAAGTTTGGCTTTCGTTTATCCATGTCGTCTGCTTTGAAAGCGCTTCTTTCTCCGCCTCCAAGCTTTGAAACTTCCACATTCGGTAACCTACGTCAAACTTAAGATAAAACTTAAGTCAAAAACTTAAGACGAACTTACGATAACTTTCTTGGAACGGACTTAAGACGACCGGCGTCGGCGACAGCCAGGTCGTCGGCAAAGTAACGGTGCCAGAATTAGTCACGGAAGTTAGTTGCGGTATCGTAAATTTCCAAGACCTCTAGCTCCCTAACCTGGCCGGTATCATAAAATAGTACCAGCGACAACTTCATCAAGTTGCTGGTTTTCCGCGAGTTGCAGGATGCGTCGTTAGTTCCGATACGAGCACCACCAAAAACGAAATCCTATTCCTGCATAAGAAAGGCTATCACGCATTAAACGCCTAACTTCTAACCGTAGAAATTTCCGCATCCGGTAGGCCAAGACGAACTTAGTAAAGAACTTGGGTCGAAAACTTAAGTCAGACTTTATCATGTGACTGATGTTTTCTATTAAGTCATACTTAGGATCACTTTTTAGAAGGGACTTAAGGTAAATTTAAGTTTTATCTTAAAAATGACTTAAGTTTAAGATTTGTCTTAGTTAAATCTGTTTTCTTCGAACGGGCCCTGCAGTCATTAGTAACTCAGAGTTCGTTATTATTATTGAGAGCTGCACTTTTTGCAGCCAAAGATGCGATACGTTCCGTACAAACTCCAACTTTAGTTGAGATGGATAGTCATGCAAACAGTATATCAATCATTAACTATTTCTATATTCTTGTTGTTATTCTTGGTGCTGCTACTATTTGCTGTGCTATTATCACAGTCACCAATATCTAAATCCGGTGTTTTACTTACCATTGACGTTATTTAGACGAAGAAGTGCATGACTTTTCCGGAGTGAATCTATTGCTCGGCTAACATTTTTTACAGATCAAGCCGACTGTGTTTAATAAAATCAAACTAATGAAAGTTATAACTTTTTCAGGTCAAGCCTAATAAGTTTAATAAAGCCAAACTAATGAATGCCGCATTCCTGGAGAGTAAAAAATCTTCCACCTACGACTGCTTCATCTTTCATGACGTCGACTTGATCCCGGAGGACGAGAGAAACCTATACACTTGCCCGAGTACGGTTCGGCACCAGGGCCTTGCAGTGGACATTCATAACTACACGTAAGACATCTTATTTCCCATAGCTTGCCTTAACACTGTCATGTATCCATCTTTGTTAAAAGCTAGATTTTGATTTACACCTTTTGTAGTCTCAAAACCGGCCTCAAAATTTCCCCTAATGGTAGAAAAAATAATTACAGGCTTTCTAGTAGGCCTACAGGTTGCACCCGACGTGCGCAGGCAAAATCTTATTCGCTGGATAAGTTTGTTAGTTGCATGGCGTCAAATACATTGTTGATAATAGCAGCACGACACATGATAACGAGAAGACATCGTTGTAAAGCTCTAATGCATGTATCTTATGAGCACAAAACAACATTCCCTCCAGTCCTTAAGCCCACATTCGCTGTCAAAACGAAGGCATGTTTGTCGAACCGCAAAATGTGTGATGTAAAAATCCAGGCACTTTGAATCTGCAGCGAATACAGCAAATGAAAAGCAAGTGGTCTTAAAAATCGCTTTTTTCGTAATAATATGTCATCCCGCTACGAATTTTTATTTGTTCATAATAAGTTTCTATGATTATCAAGAACTTTGGTTATTAGCGATTTCTTGTTCTGGGAGATTCACAAAGCCAAGACCTGTCAAGGAACGCATATGGATTTGCTACATGTTGATCTTTAGATATCAATAATGATCAATTAGTTAATTGGAAGAAATTTGGCGTGGCGACATGGCACCTTTGCGCACCCACTCTCTTAAATCCCCTTTCGATATCGGTCGCTATTGGTCCAGACCAGGCTCTTAGTTTAGACGGCACAAACTATTTCAAATGTACAGCTTTATTAAAGCTTAAAAGCTACACACAAAAATGTGCCTGTCGTTTTTACGGACGTGTTTCTCATGTAAGCACTTGCGCATCTAAATAACTTTCTCATTTTCACATACATGTGCAGGAGTCGAACTTATGCGCACATACGGCAGTCTTGGCACGTGCATGTTCGTTCAACCCTGTTCAACAACATCGCTTCAAGAGACTACGATCAGCGTAGCAATTGAAGTCAGTGAACCACACAAAGGCCTACAAATCAATAGTTGAGCATTTGTCTAAGCTAGGCAGATGACGCCCTAAATGAAATCAATAATTGTTTTCATATAGTGAGAATTGTTGCACTGCGCTACTTAGCATATTGTATTGTACACAAAAGGTCAGGTCTATACAAGCGCGGGGGTACTCCATTGCAGCTTTCATTGCAAATTGGGGGCTACATGTGCCAACCCGGCCATCTAGAGATTTAGAGAAGTTGTATATTCTACAAAATGTACTCACACACACACACACAAGTTTCTACATTGTATGGTCTCCGTGCAGTTCTGGGTACTAGACACGCACGTGTGGGGATGCCATGGACGATAGCTATTCGATCGTGAAGCGGATCACCGATCTCTGACACGTCGTGACAAAGCCATTCACAAGAAAAGCATGTCTTCAGCAGTAGTGGCTGGTGACTAATGCTCAACTTGTACTGTTTGCATTTACTTTGTTCATTTCCCAATCTGGGTCGATAAAATGCAGTTACGTTTTCAGACATGGCGAATTCCATGCATTAAATATAAGCCTAGTAAATATAAGCCTCTTAATGGTTTAATAAACCCGTGCGTTCTGTCATAACTACGGCCATTTTCCGTTATAAAGTCGGTGTCAGTTTGTTCCCTAAGCAGATTAGAAACGATTTCTCGGCATGGTAATAACTGGCTGTTTGTTGTTGCTGACGCCACAGCTGAGTTCCGTTGGCGCAAGCTGGCAAATAGTGTGGTCACGTGGTTTGTTTGTAGTGCAAGGCTGTATCTCGTAAAGTCTTGTGTGATCTTACGTTTTTGCGAGATTCGCGTCAGTTCACCTGGAAGGACGATTAGAACCCGGTAAAATCGTATGGTATGGACTGACCTTTACGTAGAATCTACATGGGTACAACTCCGTCGAATTACACATAGAGCAGAACAGTATTCGAAAATTCAGACTGTTTGGAAAATAAAATGTCCGTATTAGGATTGATTGGACGGCGAGAAAGACACAAGTATACTACCCCATCTATTGAGACTGCCTTGAATAAGAACAAGCTATTTGATGCATTCCACTCAAGTTGGTGTTTTGTGATTAATTCAAGATATCAATGCGTCATATAAAGCAAAATTTATTATTCCCTATATATTTTCCTGGTTCATTTCTAAATCATCTCTTTCAACTGAGGCGTGGAACGGATTTCTGCGTGCAATAATTAGTAGACCCTTTCTCAGGAGGACCGCCCTCCGCCGGAATGGCGCTGTGAAAAAGGACACGTTACCATGTTACGTCATTGGTTCATGTACTAACATCGTGTTCATTGGAACTAATTGCAGCATGAATACGGTACTGATTGTTTGTGCAGGAACCGCAGGGGTTGTAGAAAACTTTCTTGACCATACGAGCTGAGCATGCCTAAAGCGACATGTTGCAGGCAGGTCTGGCGTGTGAGGGATATATCTTGCCGAACCTGACATTCTGGACCCAGACGGCCTGCGCCACGATCATGAAGTGAAGATGTAATTTGCCAGTCCGCGCTAACTGCGGTCTGAAAATCTGATTGATTGCTTTGCAATGTTTTATCAAGATTCAGTCAAGACTAAACGTATATGTAATATAGGGCTACATAGAAATGTAAGCTTTCGTCTTAAATTTTTAGAGCGTATTGGAAAACAATAATAGGAGGCGTGTCTGTGTTTCGAAGAGAGATTTACGAACAAATCGACGGACATTCCAATGTTTTCTGGGGTTGGGGTGGAGAAGACGACAACGTTTATCACAGGTTAGTTTCTTGAAACTTTATTACATTCATTTCCAAGTACACGTACAGGAGCTGTTAATGTTTCGATTAAAGTGCCATTTCCAAGAGGCAGGCTGATTAACAAATTAGTCTAAAATGTTTTGCCCTATGACAAAAATTAGCTTCTATAAAACCTGCCATTGATATAGGTTGTCAGCTTTTTAGTAACAGCCGTGAATGTTACGTTTGGTTTGGAAATCATTTTCTACAATCATCTGGAAATATCAACTGTTGGCAACGGTGATTTCCTTTCGTTCACAAATCTCAAAAGCAAACAAGCGGATACATTTACTATACTTGAAGAACTGAATGATATCAGATTACCCAAAATCATGATCACTTCTTCAGGGACTGGCTGAAGTTAGTTTCCCCGGTGGGGGGGGGGGGTACTGGGTTACATTTTTGACGAAGATGCAGCTGGAAAGTTTGGATACTCACTCCCATTAGAGAGAGAACTCGAAAAGGGGACCCGTTTGCGGAGAAGTTCCATGAAAACCGGCCACCCTGTGGGTTTTGTTACAGGGGCACCACCGTTTATATTTTTGACAAAATGCTTTTTATGTGCAAATACATGCACGTTAGGGTGATTTTGCCGTCACTTCTCGTGGCATCCGCTAATGTATCTTCTTGGCAGATGTGTTCACGATAGAAGATGACTTTCCGTCTCCTCCGACCATTACTGTGACCCCTATAGGGACAATTTGATTTTGACGTTTGCTTATTTATTTTTGGAGTTCCTCAGCGAGTTTTACTGATTTTTGGCAAATAACTTTCTATTAAAGAGACTAAGACACATTGCCATTTTCGAACAGATTCTGCGTATTCGTAGCGAAATTTTTTGTTTTTTTGGTTCCATCTCTCCTTAAGTAAAACCGCTCAGAGGATCGTGTAACGGAAATTTGATGATATGTTGCTATTGAGAAGAGCACGGCTGACGTTGAATGTCGGATGGGCCCGAATACTGTGGCGTCGTTTATTGTTAGTTGTGTCCGCAGCTGTATCGTCTTGACTCTTTGCACTATTTTTATGCTCCCACATATTTATATGTGGTCGCATATTGCGTCATCGCTGTCTGTGCGTCCGTCGTCCGGCATCCCCAGGCTGCATCTCCTAAACCCTCACAGGTTCTTTGTGAAGCAGACGAATGATGACTACAAATTTCGTACCTGTCCGACTACAGGTGTGCCCCCAAGTGTCAATTTTACTTTTTACGCTTACCTCTGAATCTTGAGAGGTCCTCAACGGATTTTCATTAAATTTGGCGGTGAGGCATCTATTAATTAGTGTGATGATGCCATCCCCCGTTTTCGGACGGATTCGATGTACTTTGCGCCATCTAGTGGCCTTTTTTACTGTTTTCGAATATGGTTTTGGCATCTGCTCCTCTGTCTACCAAACCACTTCAAGGATGATTGTGAAAATTGGAATATATGTTCCTAAAGTGAAGAAGAGGCAGACAACGATTTTCCGACGACCTCGACAACTGTGGCGCCTCCTAGTGGCAGTTTCTTCACGCTCATGTCTGTATCTTCTAAACGCACTGCAGGATCTTTATTAAATTTAGCAAGTGTATTTACATGAGCTTGACAACAAACGACGACGACGACTTTCAGTGTGCCCCCTACTGACATTTTTTTTTAATTTTACTTCTGAATTTTCAAAGGTCCTTAACGTATTTTTATAAAATTTGGCAGATAGGCATCTACTGAGCCGACGCTATCACTCGTTTTCGGTTAGATTCGCGGTATTTTGCGCCACCTAGTGACCATTTCACTGTTTTCGAGTCTTGTTACTTTGCGCCTGCACCTCTGTCAACCTAACCACTCAAAGGATGGTTGTGGAAATTGGTACTTTTGTTCCTATTGTGATGAGGAAGTCTGTCAGCGACTTCATGTTCTGTGGCGCTTTTTAGTGGCAGTTATGTCTTTTTGCGCTTATAGCCTCCTAGTGGCTACTTCATTCTGTTGGTTTTCTTCTGTTTCTCAGAAGTTCTCTGACGGACTTTTTGAAATTTGGTAAATAGGTTTGATGACACATACCAATTCTCGGATGGATTCGACGTATTTTGCGTCATCTAGTGGCCATTTTTATGTTCCAAATAAACACCCCCAGATGCCACTGTTTGCGGTGCATTCATGGGCCCATTTCAACGCTCCGCGTTGATCTTGTTTGAAATGTTCCAAGTATCGTCCGCCTATGTATGACAACTGATAACGACCTCTTTCGCACGGATCTGACTACCGTTGTGGTAATTTCAGTTGTTTACGTTGGTCTTTGTATCTTTTATCACCTTGATAGATTTTCATATTGGACAGATGGGTTTCTGTTTCTGTTGAGGAAAGGACGACCGCCGTCGATATGGAGAGAGGATACAATGGCACCTGCCCGGCCAGTTTCTGATTGGTTCGACCTTTTCGGCGCCCCCTGTTGGGCACGTTTGATTATTTTCTTGTCTGTGTTTTGTGTCAGGCTCCCTTTATCCACAAACCATCATGAAGCATGGCAAATGTATTTTTATTGAGGAGAGTATGACCAACGTAAATTCTCCAGCTGCTCGGCTACTGTAACTGGCCCCTGCTATGAAATTTTAATTTTCTTTGCATCTGCCGCATTGTCTACTAAGTTGTCTGATGAGTCATCCTGAAATTTCACACTCGCATTTCTGTTCAAGAGAGCTCGATTTTGAACGGATCTGACATATTTGGGTGCTCCCTAAATCTGTTGCTGGCGATATCAGCTTGCCAAATTTCCTAACTGATTTTCAGATTCTTTAGGCGTGTCTAATTGACCAACATGTCATTATGTTTGTACCTAGACGAATTAAAACTGGTATGAAGCCTCCTTTATGTCAAAAACAACTAATTTATTTAGACCATTTAGTGGTTCCTTACCCCAGTTAAAAGTGATGTTTGGCAAGAAAAAGATAGCTCTTCATTGTACGAGACCAAGCTCATGATATAGTTGTCTGGTCTGGTCCTTTGGTGTGACGAGCAAAGTCTGAAAGGGCTGCCGGTTCTCCCCATTCCCAGAAGTAACGTCTAAAATGAGTGAGGGACAAACTTAAGTCCGGTGTAGTTGGTAGCAACTGTCCTACACACTGGAGTTGTTTTGACACTAATGATGTTAAATTTGTAGCTTTTATTACCATGTTATGCACTTTTCGTGTTTTAGTTGCATTTACAAATACTATACTAGACAGTTAATTGTTTGTAAGTTGTAGTTAACAAGCAGTCGCGTAAAATGGGTTGCTTTGTCAATGTCATGGTTTTATAGAAGCTAAAGTGTCTATGTCTTCTCTTCAAATCTGGGTCTCGTTTCACAACACAATATACTTGATAGTTAAGGCTAGTACCGTCTAGTATATTGCTTGCAATAATGCGTGGCGATATCTCACAAACATGTGTGCGATTTGTCTAAACTAGAAAGACAACATCCTTACAGATCACAACCCAGTTGATGTTGTCTTTCAGGGTTGTGGCAAAACATATAAAGGTATTACGACCTCCCCAGGATTTGGCTAGGTATCACATGATCAAGCATAAAAAAGACGACAGTAACCCGGATAACCATAGAAGGTTAGTACGTGACGCTGTTGACAGTGTGTACATGGTTACATGTACAAACTGACCAAGGAAATGCTATTAAGTCACACATTTTGTCCGAAACGAAACTTTTTGTTTACGCCTAAAAACCGTCTCATGTCGCTCCTTATTGATTAGAACTGATTTCCAGCATTTGCTTCTTATTGTAAAGTTTATGATGTCACCTACATGTACTCTTTGGTAGGCCGGAAACAAATTGTGTGAAGATATGTGCTTTACAAGCTTAAAATACAAACCGATCCGAAATTCCCAGTCATAACGGCCGGGCGGAAGCCGAATTCATCGTCAGAGAAATCTTCCCTCATGACCGACCTGTTTAAAACAGGAAAGTTAGCAAGATGGCTAAACCGTTTTGTGTATAGAATTTTGCAACCCTAATAGTTTCAGTGCTACCAGTATTTTTACTGGTATTTACTAGATTACGTTTGTCTTGTATTGCACATGTGGAGATAGTCGGTCGGATCCCGGACTGAAATGATGGAACCCATATTAAGGTTAATGAGCCCGCACTCACGTGCTCTTTTTCTTCTTTCAGGTTTGGTTTGCGTGGCACTCAGCTTAAAGGAGACGGATTAAGCACAATTAAATATAAACTTGTAGCGGAGCGAACAAAGAAACTTTATAGGTGGTTACTGTTTGATTTGTCCGATTAAAATTGTTTAGTTGTTCTGTTATTTGTTGGAAAATAAATGAAACCTGTCATATTCAAAGGTGTCGAATTTCAAAGTGGAACACACGATCACCAAGTGACAGCTCGTAATGAAGACGCCGACAACTTTCGGTTTGTGTTTAGAAATGTATTCACTCCGTCAGTTTGCCGTCAGCGCAGAAGAGTGCCTAGAGACGTTACGACTTACAGAACACCGACTTTGGGTAGGCAATTTCACTGATTACTGAAATTGCTTGTTTCTAAGCAAAACTTTTAAGTCGCTATGGAGCGACACAGAAGGATTGTCCATAATTTCTCATTGTTAAGGGAAAGTATGGTACATAAAAGATATCTGATAGAGGCCGACCGGCATCTTCGATTTCGGGGTCCAGTATCGGCCTTGTTCCTCGATGAAGAAAATATTTAAAAAATCATACGCGAAAATTCAAATAACGCTCATCAAGCCCTAAAATTACCCCACCCCCAACGATTAACAAATTTCCACGATGTTAGAACCACTTATGCCGATGCCAGGTAGTGAACTAGTGGTAAAATTCGTGGTGACGGAGGCGGGGATTTCCCCTCGAGCAAAAAATCATCCCTTAAAAGTCACGAGCACATTTCCCCACAGGTAATCAAGAGTCCTGACGGGTGTATTGGAATGAAACCATTTGCAGTTTTCTTGCTTACCGACTGACCAATCACTCACGTCTCTAGTTGGTTGAGGTTGTGTGATAGCCTAGAAAATACCAGAAACGGCTACTCTCATTCAAATGAGACCTTTTATATTATGTTTTATACAGTGTTCTTCAAAACAATATTATTGATTTTAAAATGTTTCACTTTTTTATGAGACCCAGAGAGGCTTTAAAAATTAAGAAATTTCATGATTTCATGAAAGAGATCAAAAGTTGCAGAAAATAAAAGCCAATGATGATTTAGGAAACGGATACATCTTAAGATTTCGTCTTGAACAATGGTATGAAGTGCTAAAGTTTTTCAGAATCGTCACAGTTCTCTTAGACGCAGCGCTACAATGGGGCTATTCGGAGAATTCTCCTCGCGGTGTCGCTGCTGTACTAGTGGTGATTGAATTGCGCATGCGTGGCTGTCTGCATGTAAACAACTGGTAAAAGATGGAATTTTTATCAAAATACGTCGTCGCGCTAAGCCTCATTACTGCTAANATTGATCGCTTTGTCTATGTGACTCGGCCCGTTTTAATCGTTTGCTCATGACTACGCCACTCATGACATACATGTACATGTAGGTGTGTCAAGCTATCACAGTTTGTCTGCTATCGGCACGGCCAGTTTTCCACGCTGCTGCCATAGGACGTCCACTGTGCGACACTTCTTATACAAACGCGATTCTCACTATTAAACACCTACCATAGTATTATGTACACACATTTCCCGAAGTACTTACACTGTCTGCGCACAATTCACAGACAGAACTGTAGGTATATGAGTGCTAAATATCTTTTCTGAAACAGCCGAAGATCACTCGCCTTGTTCTCTATATGAAATGGACCGATGTTCTCAAAAATTGATCCTACTACAATTTGTGCGTGCTCATGTCTGCAGTAACCTTAAGTGAATCAAATTGTTTTCATTCTCCATGATTGTACATAGCTGTCTTGTACAAATGCAGTTCTCGTTTGATAGACATTGATATAGCGTAATAAAGGCGCAAAACCGACAGTTGCCGCCCCCGCTTAGCAAATGGTGGGGAGAATGTAAGAGCGTGCGTCGCTCGCCGATATGTTTCTGAGAGCAACCATGTCAACGTGACGCAGATCTTAAAAGTAGATCTTATGTTTCACGTATAACACTGATGCTTGTTTTGAAGGACAAAAACAATTATGCAAATCGAAACGCCATTTTTATAAATATTTATTGAATAAAATACAGATAACATAACATAACATAACATAATTGGAAACCTAAAGCAAACTACATGTAATCTCGGTCACAAACTTACAGACATGCACATCTGTGGCAGAGGTCGTTTGCAACTCCCAAGTTATATCAAAATAAAAACACCCTAAGGGTCTGATTTGGTGAGTATCAGCTCGCCATTGTGCGAGCTGAAGTTGCATTTGAGTTCGAGTTCGAGTCTGAAATTAGGCACCGGGCCCTGAGCTTGAGGCTTACTCGTGATCTCAGTTTTTTGTAACTCAACTCGCAAACGTTTGTTTAATACAGAGAGCAGGCACCCTTAGCGAGTCGACATGTTATATTCATCGGATTATATCACATTTGACTCAACCCAACAGTGCTCATTAAGAACTATCACTGGATAAACGTATTTGTTTTACAGTGATCGAAAAGGATACCAAAGAAACCCTGTTTCGTCCCATGAACAGACTGATATGAAAAACGATTTATCTGTCCCGAATTCTCTGAAACAAAAGTTTGACATTTTGAAAATTTCAAAAAATTGGTCAAGCGTAACCTATGCTATTGTCAAATTACAAGGCAACTGTGGAGAAAGACCAAGCGCTGAGAACTACAAAATCCAATCTCTGACAAAGGTAGTATGAGTTTTTAGCTGATTCCTCCTTTTATCGTTCAAGATTGACACCAAAGAATGACCACTGACAGAACGAGAATTGGCATAATTGAATGATCAAAACAGGGTTTACTATCCTTTTAAGTTCAAGTAGTATTACCTTGGTAGATTAAAAGTTGATTGCTGTAAGGTATTGATAGCTTGTGACAGTAATTTGAACATAAATGTGCAGCTTACTAATCAATTTTAATTATCAGCCGGAAACAGCTATCAGTGTCGCTTCTTAGCTGCAAAGCGCCACCTTTTAACGGCAAAGCCATTGTATGAGGCACTTGACCATATTCGTGAAGAACAAGCGGCGCCAGTGTGTACGCTTCGGAAATCTTGAAAAGAGATCATTTTAATGAATTCATGAAAACCATCTCCACGACTTATTTACGTGGGCTGATGACAGCAAAGGACAAAAACAAAATTATTAGTCATAGGTGAAAAGTGTATCATAACAGCATTCTAACATTAACCCGACCTCAATTACTAAGTGCCAAGTCACCTATGTCAGACTACCAATTAAAAACGCATTAAGATAAGAACAACAACAGAATACGCGTTTACTACGAAGCCAACACTGCGTGTATTATCTTACTCATATGGTGTATATTAGCTTTCGCGAAAGTAGTTCACTTGTGTCATTTTGCTCGGTAGACGGCGCTTTTGTAAACATGGTGGCTCGCGATTTCTAGTTTAGGCAGCTATCGCGTTTCTGAATCAACATAACTGTTACAGAACAACTGTTGTAATGCCGAGTCAGGTCAATCCCCGAACCGGAAATCTAACCTGGACCAACCATGTACGCCTATACGGTTGTGCATGTATGAAAATTAGTTAAAAGGGGGTCTGAAGGTAAATTGGTGATTTTTGACACCTCACAGGCTCACTGTGACTAGTGGCCTTTTGGACTTCGACTTCAGAGTTCAGTTATTTCACACCTAACTACTTTTGAAACAACCCTTACAAATATGAACTTAAGTTTTCATCGAAAAACTTAAGTTTTTGGCGAAAACTTAGGTATTTTGGAACAAGTTTTTTGGAACGAACTTAAGTTTTTCAAAAACTTAAGTTTTCTGAAAACTTAAGTTTTAAAAACTTAATACGTTCGTTCAAAAAAACTTGTTTCAAAATACTTAAGTTTTTCAAAAATTTAAGTTTCTGAAACTTAAGTTTTTGGAAAACTTAAGTTTCAGAAACTTAAGTTTTTGAAAAACTTAAGTTTTGGAACAAGTTTTTAGTAACAAACATAAGTCATCAAAACTCAATTTTTTGAAAACTAAGTTTTCCGAACATAAGTTTTCAAGGAACTAACTTTTGAAAACAAAAGTTTTCTAAAAGCAGTAAGTTTCAATAGGACAGGCATTCAAAAATTTCGCTAAAACAACTTTCACTAAAACAAGAGTGGAGTACAGTAACAAATTTAATGATTCTCATAAAAATTTAACAAACTAGAATTCTATTAACATTTCATTAACAGTGATTAATTGCAGAAAACAAAATGCACTTCCTAAAATACACTAGTTCCTTAAAATAAGTGAACATTAGGGATATATCAAAATCTTAAAAACCAGAAACATTTCAAAAATCAGTTCATCAGGTGTTATGCATACAATGCAGTGAAAACTAAATGGGGCTAATAATATATTCATATTTGCATCGTTCTCAGTCTATGACAATTATGCAATAACTGAGGGAGCAAAATGGAATGTACAAACAAAGAAATCACTACCAAATCATGAAACACAACCAAAGAAAATGTGATTACATAGCCAGGGAGGACTACAACAAAAGTCTACGTTTCAACAGCAGACTTTTTCAACTAAAATTACAGCAATGACACCAAGAATAACATATCACTTAATATGCAAAATCCAAGAATATCCGCAGAGACAAACGCATAACAGGTAACTAAAACTTTATCGACAATGGCCACAGGTCTGGTTTTGGGAAGTACAATCCTTATGCTAGAAATAGTGCTTAGAATCACCTATAATTGTTTTCAACCTTAAAAATATCAATTTAAAAGTCAAAGTTTCGTTTTGTTAACAATCATAATAACAGTAAATCCAATACACTCCATGGTGCGAACAAATTTCACTAAAAGTAACCGTAAGTACAACCTGGTTATACGAGATGGAAATTAGAAAACTTAGACCTTTGACCACAAAAATATTTTTTTTCCTTTAATTTAAAGCTACTGAACTTCATACACATATCTATAGGGTCTTTCATACTAACATCGACGCGTTCATCGACGTTAATGTCAGTATGAACGTTTAAACTTTGGTCCTGGAAGGAAGTTAACAGCGACAGTTAACTTCGCACTAAACAGGTGGATTTAATTGCTTAGCGTCAATGCTGCCACGCAGTATAAGCGATCAACTTCGGTCCTTCGAAGTTATTGCCAGGGGCCACTGTTATCATTAACAAATGCATAGTAGTGTGATGGCTAATAGTTGCTTATTTCTTGCTCTAATAATCACCAATCAATTTAAAAATAAGTTTTATGTCAATTAACACAATGTAAATGTGCCCAAGTTGTCACATCTTAGCGTGCAGTGCTACCTTGCGATACCTTCGATCACGACAGCGTCACCTACTGTTTACTTCGAAGTTCATTAACTACCGAAGCCAGAATGAACGGTCCAGTTAACTTCGCAGTATACGCCAATGCTCCGCACAGACAAGAGTTAAGTCAATGTGAAAGGGCCCTATGCTAGACCACAAGCCACTTAATCTTCTTTAGCTGGATCTGCTCGCTTAGCTTCACAGGCAAATAATCCATGTTTTGTGTCTACAAACGCGCGTTTCTGAGCTCGGATAACTGAATTCATAGGTTCATGAGCTGTAGTTCGTAAGTGCGTACGTTGTGTTGTCTGGGTAGCCTTCCTTATCCAACGATTGTTGAAGGCACACTCTGCAATAAAGACAACAAATTTTAATAACAGACGGGTAAAAGCTTGCTGGATATTTATCGTGCTGTTTATACAACACTGATTTGTAAAACTTCCTGACTTATATACAGAGCCTAGAAAATAGTCTTCAAACTCAAAATTTAACCAATCACTCTCTAGGATTCAAGTGCAAGACTAGTCTGCAAGTTTACTCCTAGCATGCACTGCAGTGGGTCAGTTTTCCAAATACTGTTTTGAATGAAGTTTTAATCCTGGATTCGCGACATTCAAAACAATTTTATTCTATACAACTTGAACACAAAACATGCACATGGTCACCTATCATGCTATCACATTCTAGAACAAACCATGCATATGACAAAACTTAATGTGTTAATAAAAGTTGGACTTCAGGCTAACCAGGTATCGTGTTCTGTAACTTTTTAGTTCAAGTTCTGTGACAAATTAATTAATGTTTTTATCAAATGATGAAAATGTTGGCAACTGCAATAAACTACAATTCCCATTATTTTTATGAACTTTTCATTGTTTAATTCGTTAATCTGATAAGAAAATGCACAACTCTACATAATGAACAGAGCTAGTTGTTTTCTAACTGGCTGTCTCCAGCCGGCATAGAACTTCTTACAAATGTTTCATGGAATTTAGCCGGCACAACCAGGGTAAGAACTGACAGTTTAATCTCACTTGTATACTTCCGCGTGTACTTTTTGAAACTTATATAGCAAAACTAAGCTTTACATTGACTTGACCAAATGGCTACAAGAATCAGTGAGCTTGTTAAAGATTATAAGCCCATTGGCTAAACCAAAGACATATTTCATATTGTTTCAAATTCAAACCCTGATAGCAGCGCTATTTTTAACTCAACAATGAAACATATGAAGCTCTACCTGCCATGTGGATGTAAACAGCCCAATACCACCCCTGGGTGATTGTTTCGATGCAAATGTTTGGATGTCTAGTTCTTCCTAGTACTCCGCCAAGTTAATAGAGACCTGAAAACAATGAGATATTAGCAAACATAACAGTACGTGATAGCTTCTTAAGAATCCAGACATAACCCATTTACAGGGAATGTTATCCATGTAAAGATCAGGGGCGGTCGGACATAATGGTCCCTGGTTTTGAGAATGAGGCTATCAATATGTTGTAATAACTTCAGCAGGTTCAGTAGTTATACCTCACGGAGTCACATTGTTAGTGTTAGCCAGACGGACAATGCACACCAGTGACAGCTAATGTCTAGACTTGACCAGGCGAATGCACGTGTTGTTGTCCACTTTATATTAGAGAAAAATGGAAATCGAACAACTGGACAAGGACATGGTTAAATAAAACTGATGAATGTAACAACTGAATAACATATTATTAAGTGGATTAGACAGTGACCACCGTCTCTAGCTGGCCCCAGTAGAGACGGTGATGCTCCTCAAGGACTTTCATGCATTGAAATATTTTTGGTGAATTATGCCTCACACTGATTAAAACATCAAAGTCATGTTGTTATAAGTACCTTTTGCGCATAGAAGGACACCTTAAGATGCCCATTGATGTTTTTTAAAATTCGTTTCAATCGATCAAATACTCCCGTAATCAAACTGTTTCTTCGATCAGTCCTTCGTTCGCTTTCCCGAATCGTCAACTGGTCGTTTTACACTGCGCGCCCTCCTATTTTTACAGCGCTCCCCAGTTTGAGGTACATTGTATAATTCGCCTTAAATGGAGCTTCACTGTTGCTATCGGTGAATGAAACTTGTTATCCATGTGAGGGACCATTATATCCGAACAGAGTCCTATTTTGTAATTCTGCATCTATAGAATTTCTCCAAAAGCATAATAAAACGTATTTTCAATCTGCAGTACAAAAAGTGACCAGTAATTAAAATTTTACAGCCGTAAATTAACTCACTTGAACACAGATAATTCTAGGAGGCACACCAGCATTGTTAGTAAAAATTGAAAGCCTTAGTTTGCTATTTACATTTAATTTCAGATGGTGAGCCGTAATGTTCCACTGAAAAAAGAAAGGTCAAAGACATACATATTTTGTGGAAAACTGTTATACTGTGACTCTAACGCAGATATAATGCTGCATTAAAGCAGAGGTACTTGTATTTTTTGCACTCGTCGACATTCAATTCAACAATGATTTGCTGGACACCAGACCTGTGTTTATCTGCAGGTCATGCAATTCGTTTAATTCAAAACTCACGCAGCTGCAAAAATCAGCAAGAATGGAGGTCAGCAATCTCAATGCTCAGTTTGAACATCGACAGAAACGTGTACTGATTGATTCGTCATCTGTTTCTAAGAAGAAACCATCAGGAGCAAAGGGATAGTTAAGTGGACCATGGGTTTTCAGTATCTGAGGATTATCAACAATGCAACCCTTTCCTCTCAAACATGACTAAAGATTCAACTGAGCAAATTGATCGGAAACTGCTGTTCAAAATCAGTACATCTTTGGATGATCTTTGCAAGACTTCAGACAAAAGTGTGCTTAGACTTCCCATGAGAGACCTGGATGACAGGCTGCTTCTTTGGAAAATTGTGAAAGAAGTGCCAAATCGTTCACATGGGCTACCACTTCTGTTACTATGTGTCACTCACTACATATTGGTATGACTAAGAATAACTTCACTGTAGCCATGATGTATGGGATAGCTATGTTTGCCAGAAACCCTCAACTCTGTGCTGCACACAGGCTATTGACTGCTGTGTGCATTCGTCATCATACTGGCAATGGTGTAAGTTTGTACATTTTTCATTGCAAGAGATGGATCACATTTATAACTTGTAATTGTTTTTAAAGTGTACACAACATGACTCTAGTACCTCAAAATAAATTTTATTATTATATCTTACTTGATTTCAGTGCCTTTAGTGCACAGCTCATAAAGAAACAGGCAAAAACTGAAAAAAATAATAATTATGTACAACGTCATGGGTTGAACCCAAGTCGTTTGCCATACTGTTCGGTTCAGAGACAAAGTGTATAGAGTGAAGAGAAAGCAAAGTACATTTAGAGTCGAGAAGGTTCGTAGAGGGATCAAAAGATGTGTTTCCGGAGGCTGCAACAACAGCAGCCAGGCGGAAAACGTCTCGGTGTTCTGAAGGATGTTGAGAGGCACATCGTGGAATAAAAAATACGTGTGTACAGAATCACTAACTATCTTCGATTGACTAAAACACGTGGTTTAGTACATGTGGCTACAGTGAACATGCGCAGTAAAGACTTACATAAGTTCTACATGATTACTAACATATGGTGCCTGCTAGGTAGATTATATACTGAAGAAAGGACACCAAAGTTGCGCAGAAGTGTCATCGCATCGTGCGCCGAACTAGAGTGTGGGACGTCATCGTGGACCAAGCGATTCGGTCCGGGGTCACTCTGTGTTCTGTCCAATTTGAGGACTCGTGTTTCGACTCCAGTCACAGGAGACGTTACGATGAAGGCCTGGTTCAATAAATGACAATATTTATCATTCAGAAACATCAGCTCTTAATTCAGGATCGTCTGTTGGATGACTGGGTTGATTCGCCGAGCCCGAGGCCGCTTCTCTCGCGGAAGGATCCAGTTCGTAAGGCTCAAGTTAGAAAAGTACGCTGCCGGAAGCACATTAAACTTGTTCTCGCTTTCGTGCAACTCCATTTCCTCATCCTGGCCACCATTCCCGTACGTTTTTTCATAGTATTCGTTCAATTCTTGCTCATAATCGTCGTCGTTTTCAAATTTCCTGCTCTTCGCCATTGTTCAATGCTAGTCACTGATCTATTGTGTTCAACCCATGACGTCACATGGCGGGAAATGTGAAAATTGGCAAAATTGAAAGAAAAATCAAAATTTCGAGCTAATTACACAAAATAAACATGAGTTTAGCTAAATTTTACGTCATACATTTAGTCTGTGACCACCGGTAATTCAAAATGTGCAAAAATCCATGGTGTGTACTGTTTAAGATACAATTTTATGCAAAGGTGAGGAAGTTGATGATAACAATTATATCGATGATATTTTACGTTGAAATTCCCCAAATTGGAAGAGCCTCCTAAATTCAGAACACAGAAATCATTGCTTAAATTTAATTTTTTTCGTCCTGAAGTTTGAGGCATGAGTGATTTTTATATTTTTGTACTTTTCAAATTCCGAACGCTGTGTTTTAGCATAACAGGTTGCAAGAATGCTCTTGTAAGTTCATAAAAAGTGACTCTCATGACAAACATTCAAAAAAATTATTACCAATCCCTTTGAATTTCTGCCAGACAATTGTGTGAATTTCTAAAAATTGGGATAAGCTCCGACTTTGATCAAAATAATTATTCACTGTCTAAACTGGAGAATTTTTGCGTAATTAATTGTTGAAATTCAATGTGTAGTTAACTGTAATAGTGATGGATGACTGTTCGTGTTTAAAAGAGGATCTGGTAGTAAAAGTGTGGACAAGTTATTGTTTAGTTTTCGATCTTCAGTGATGTCTGGTACTTTACACCAGCTTTAATTTATATCGGTGAAAATGTCAGTGACGAAAGATAGAAATGATAAGTGACAACATATATCAATAGTTCATTTCAGTTAATGACTATGAAGCAGATGATAATAGTGGCAGTACCCGTGTGGTTAAAGAGTCATGACGTATTGCTTTTGATTTAAAAATCTGGAAGGACTCTCTGTTATATATGTAAGCTACGAGTGTTTTTCTCACAAGAAATGATGTGTGTTTGTGTGTGTGTGTGTTAATTGGTTAGACTGATACATACCAAGGGAAATTGTGCCATATGATACAATGTTATTGTGTACATATGTTTTGGAAAAAATAAATGGTATAACGAGATCATGAGATGCCANTGTGTGTGTGTGTGTGTGTGTGTTAATTGGTTAGACTGATACATACCAAGGGAAATTGTGCCATATGATACAATGTTATTGTGTACATATGTTTTGGAAAAAATAAATGGTATAACGAGATCATGAGATGCCACAATTATGTATTTAGCAGTTAACGTAATGTATAACACAGGATTACTTTTACGTAAACATTTAAAATATTATAGATTTTGGATTTCCTATTATATACATGTAGTTAAGGTTGATATTGCATGCCTCCATGACGTTCTCTGCACTCTTGTTGCTTTGATAACACCATCACTGATGGCGTTACTCTGTCAAAAATAAAAAAATTAAAGGGCAATTTTCACTGTAAAATCATTTATAGAAATCTTATTTTAATGTTGTGAATTTCCAACTCTGTCCCAAATTTTTGTACTTCAAGGTGACCTAAAAGGGCTGCTGGGTTCCCTGTTATGTTAATTCCAGGTTGTCGTGTCTTTTGGGAGGCATTTTTTATTTTTTCTTTAGTGCATCTGCGTTGAATAAATGTATGTTTTCGGTTATTTTGGCAGCTTTCCCAGATTTCCGTAAAACTTCCAGGCTCAGATTTGGAAATTTTGGGTAGACATAAAAATTGGTGCTGCGAAACCTGATGTTATACGAATAGATACTATTGAAAGTGTTCATACTATTGTTTGTCTGCATGAAACTCATTATTTTACACGATGCGTCCTTCGTCGATTATCACAATTGCCACATTGGAAGCTAATTCTTTGTTTTGCAAATGTTTCACACCGTCACTTGTTGATGTCAGGGTCTCAGGGTGAGCATACACTAATTGATAATTTCCCTTAATTATATCACTAATTGGAACAGTACTACAAAGCGTCACCACTAGTTTCCTCGTGAAAAGTTGTTGCTTTTCTGGCATTGCAATTAGTGCACCGCACAGATCTATTAAATTTTGGTGAACTACAGGACCAATAAGCAAACAAATTGCAGTTCAGTGTGGAACGCCAATAGCACCATCTTAGTTGATCTGTCAATTGTGCTTCTTCTGCTAGTTTTATTTTAATCACACAGTGAGCGCTTTATGTTCACTTAGTGATAACTAAACTGTTTCAACGTTTTTCGTTTTAAAATTACTTCAATTAATACTACAGGTACTCCAATATCGTCCGCATACGTCGCTATTCTACTCGGGGATTCCATCGATAGGGCATTCCCCGAGTATGCATTACAGGGGAAATAAGCGACTGCCTTTATTTCGATACGCAAACGAGTCGACAAATTCGGATTTTCTCCACAACAAGGATTATAATTACCATTTTTGGAACATAGTCCTAACTTCTACAAAACTCATTCAAATCACAACAATGACGAAACGTTTTTCTGCTGTTTATTTGGTGCGGATACGAACCGATATGATCTCGCGAGATCCAGCCTCATCACCCGTTTTTCGCGTTTTTTTTGTAAACGTGAAGAGTTATGTGAAATACCAGTCGCTAACCCACTAGGGCGACGTCTTTCGTGAATATGGTTAAATAGGGGACTTTTCACATTGGCACTCTCTAGAGTAATGAGAGCACGAAAATGACTTCCGGATTTGGTTGACACGAAATTCAATTTCTACAGTGGTTCATAAATATTGAAAGCAGAGGAATAAATTCAACCGTCAGACCTTCCCATTGCTTGACTAGTTTAACTTCACTAATTCATTTCAGCTTTTTTACACCGCTTGGGATCGAAATTCTCCCACTTTATCAGCGGCAGCTTCGCCGGCACTGAGAAATGTATGGAAACGTACGTCCTGGTCGTCAATTGATATTTCAAACGAATTTTTCGTTAAGCATTGGTACATCGCATCTCACAACAGTGCTAATTTGTCGGCATTATATTAACAGGGGGGTGTTAAAACGCTGTTTATACCAATAGCCAAGGTTGAAACCTCCTGTCTGCGATGCATCGGGACGAATGTCAACATGGTGCGGCTATACATTCATATTGTTATTGCTGATTTCTTAACTGCAACATCAATGTATTTCGGAGACTGGGCGCCCATGACCGAAATGATGCATTTTGAAGAAAAAAATACCGACAGGTATCTCGGGTGTCCGTCCACCATTTTGTATTTTAGAAATTACCTTGGTATGTTTCAGTTTTAAGGCTACCAAATGAATGATGATAAAACCTCGTTGTTTACATGAAACCGGAAGTAGAGTATTTATTTGCTGCGGGATTGACGTCAATACAAAATGGCGACTGTCATTGGCTAATAAAATCTAAAATACGAAAACTAAAATATATCAATAATAATATAACACCTCCCTCTTTCAGACGACACACAAAGTCACATGACAACTATTTAGAATGTCTCACAGTCTTTGAGAGTTCAAATAAAATGTTCGTATCAACACAAAGTCTCTTGGAACACAAGTCTTTTAGAACACACTACTCACTGAGTAATTTCCTTAAGACAAACAAAAGCACAAATTCTTTAGGAAGAGAGGTTATATACTAGCACTTCACTCCATTGTCGCCATGTATTATTATACAGTATCCAGGCACTGTATGAACACAAACACACTAAATTGATTCAACCATTCGATCAGGTCTTTTAACACATCGGCCTGAGCGACGAGGAAATCCCGGAGAGTCTGAAGTCATAGGCACTACACACTGTTTAGGCACAACACAAGTAGGTGGCGCATGAGACCGGGTGTCCTTCGATGACACGGTTGTTGCTGTAGGATCAGATGACGGCGGTTCCTTCTACAAACGCCAGACTTAGTCAGTTGAAGAATCTTTTAGGGCGAGAGGGCTTCTTGATAAAACATCAGACACATGCATATCCTTTCCTGGGACATGTGTCGCTGTGACATCATATCTCATAAATCTCATTAGAAGCCTCTGGCAGCGTAGTGGTACTTCATCCAGGCTCTTGGAGTTGATAAGAGGGACAAGAGGCTGTGCTCACAGATATAGCTGTCAAACTTTTCGCATGCCCAAACACTCGCCAAACATTCTTTCTCAATCTGGGCATACTTCTGTTCACTCTGTGTGAGGATGGGAGAACAAAAGGCTATTGGCTTAAAAATGCTGTCCTGCTCCTGTAACAACACACCACCCAGACCATAAGAACTGGCATCAGCTCTTATAATAATTGGCTTTGTCACGTCATAATAAGACAAGACGGGAGTTGATGCAATAAGCTGTTTCGTCCTTTTAAATGCTTCTTCTTAGGGCGCATCCCGGCCAAGTCCATTGGCGGTCTAAATTCAGTAGATCATTTAGTGGACCGGTGAGAGAGTTCAGGTCAGGCAGATATGAACCAAGGTAGTGTACCATTCCCATGAACTGAAGAACTTGAGTGACTGACCTGGGCGGCTGCACTTGTAGGATGCCGGGCTGTAACCTTGCATGGGTCAGCCCGTATTCCATTCTTACTGAATAGGTGACCTACGAACTTCAGTTCTTCTTTCTTTTACAAGCATTTATCTTGCCTTAGGCTTCAGACCAGCTCGGTGAAGGGTTTCAAGAACCTTTGACAACCTAGCGTCGTGTTCGGCAGCATTCGCACAATACACCGTCCTTATACACAAACACGCCGTCCAGGCCCTCTAGCACTTCAATCATTTTCCTCATGAAGATTTCAGGGGCAGAGGTGATGCCGAATGGAAACAATAACGCCCAAATTGGGTTATAAAAGTAGCTAAGTCTTGGCTCTCTTCTGTTAGAGGAATCTGGTAGAAACCACTCGCTGCGTCAAGACATGAAAAAATTGTTGCTCCCAGGAGTTTCGAAGTCGCATCCTCTAGGATTGGAAGGACGAATCTTTCTCGTTGTATGTTCACATTCAACTTCTTTAGATCGACACAGAGTCTGACTTTGCCCGTTTTTTTCAAGAAAGGTAGCATCGGGGCACACCACGGCGTAGGACGAGTTTCAACCTTGATGATTTCAAGTTTGGTAAGACGGTAAATCTCCTCTTTCACTTTCTTCTCAAGTGGAAACGGAATACGTCGGGCTACGTTTAGGGCATATGGCTGGGCATTCTCCTTCAGGGATATCTCGACTGGGTCAGTATTGAGAAGTCCTACAGTATATCTTGAGTAACGGAGTTAACTCGAACGATAAGGTTCATCTGACTGGCTGCTCCCCGGCCAAGAAGACTTTCAATTTTTCCAACAACCACCATCACACGAAAATGATAATTCTGTTCTTTGAGCACAGTTCTTCCGACACATCAGCGCCGGTGTCTGTCTTGAATGTTTCTGAAGAGTTGCCCAAGGTGAGAGTCACCTTCCAAGCGGGGTCGCTATCATCACAATTTACGGCGCCCAGGAAGTAGTCTACATTTACTGCACCACAGAACTCATCAGCCTGTTGGTCGTCCTCCTCTTCGTAAATTTCATTGACTTTGTTCTTACGGCATACGGAGGCGAAGTGACCCTGTTTCGAACACAACCGACATATCTTCCCTCTGGCAGGACAGGCTTCAGGCCCAGGGGATCTATGGACATAACCACAATTAGGGCATTTCTTCTTCCCCGACTGGTCTCCACTATATTGCTTGGAGTTGGAATGGCTCTGACGCTGGTGTGATTATTTCTCGGGCGATTTCTTTTTCTGACTTTTGCCCCCCTTTTTCACGAAACTGACAGATGCACCTTCACTCTGGTTAGACTGGACAAGTTCTTTGTATCGAGCAATGTCTATGGCCTTTGAAAGTGTCAGGTTTTCCTGTTCCATTTGTAGGTCACGCTACAACTCTTTGTCGGTCATCCCTGAGATAAGACGTTCTCCAATATGCTCATCTTCTTTTTCGTCGAAATTACAATGAGCTGCTAGTTCATGTAGACTTCTAACAAAACTTTCAACTGACTCACCCTGCTGTTGGCTACGTTGATAGAATTTCGTTCTCTCATGGATAGTGTTTTTGCGTGGAACAAAATAGTCCTCGAATTTCTGCAGAACCGTATTGAAATGGTCTTTTGGATCTGGTGAATTTGGCACTTCCTCTGTTGAAGCAGGTGTTTCAAATTTGAATGGCTTGAAGATGTGTTCGGCTTGACGACCCATCGTATGCACAAGTGCAAAGACTTGTACATCACCTTTTTCATACCTGATTTTCTCTAGAATGTAGTAACGCATAAACCTGGTTTTCCAGTCTGGCCATGACGATGGTTTCGAGAAATCAAGTGCTTCCCGTCCTTGATGTTTAGGCATTGTGGACGATATGGTAGTGCTACACACACAAGCACTCACACACACACACACACACACACACACACACACACACACACACACACACACACACGCACACACAATGATTGACAGTACACAGTAGTAGTAGATAATGACAGTTCAGGAACGAGCTTCTCAATAGATTTGACGATCAGTGACACGGACAGTAATGACACAAATTCGACTTGACTGATGTGATGACTTGACTTTAAGACTTGACAAGGTAACAGGAGTCGATCCTACCTTTCCAGTTATTACTTTTGTGCCGACTGACATGCAGGGCATGCTCAATTGACGATATGACAGCTGTGTATGTAGACAATTTGGTCACAAACAAGCGATGATTTCATCCGCAAAAATCTACCTTTTCATTCCACCATCCACTTTCAAACTATAATCCTAGGGTTATTTAAAGGTTTTTTCTATTTGCACTAACCTAGTTAAGCTATGCTGCACGACGTTTCAGTCAGCGAGTTCTCTAGCCATTATCGCGTGAGCCACTGATGTACGTCGATGGAGAGTGGTACATGTACGTTCAAAACAGGTTTCATTTGTGGCAATGGCAGAATTTGAACCCACGCTCTTTAACGTTGAACTGGAATAACATTTTTTAAACTTGCAAGAACAAGGAAGAAAGCAAAGCAAAAACTCGTGTCATCTTGAATTATTACAGTTTGTTACTTATAGGTGGCAATTGATTCCATCTTGTGAATGCTTTTGTTCCCGTCCACGCATTGCATCCTGATTCTTTAAGATTTCCGAGGATACGATGTATAGGCTCTTAGTTATCTGTTATTCACGGAGGGCACTGGGGCGCTTCCTTGAAGATTGTCGTGAAGTTAATTAGCGCGAAAATAAGAACGGAGAGAACAAAGATAGCCAAGGCCTCCGTTGCTCTAGTTACCACTAGATGTCTCTTCCCCTGATCCTTCATCAGCACAGCGATGCCTACCTTGCCGTAAGCCCATATGGAGGACATACATAACCAAGCGAATAACTAGAACAAGACGGAATCACTCGTGTCAGATAATGAACGCACAACTTTTCACTGACCTCGTATCCCACTGTAAAACAACGACGAGAATTGACTTCAGTATAAATAACGTAAAATGCCATATATACAGAGGTTTGTCGACTGCCAGCCATCCAAAGCAACGCAGCCAATAGACAGGCGATCTACAGGACGTTTAAAATACTGTAATGAAAATAGGAAAGTGGTGTCAAATTTTTCAGAAATAAAATGCGCAAAACAAACTTGCCGCTTCGTTCTTTTGGTCTGCTACAGGCCCATGGAAACGGGCACTTCGCTTAAATTTCATTGCTCGTAATCAGCAAGTGTACCAGTCTGCTTGAGGGATTTTGTACATGTAAGTGTTTTGATATTTTTATCTGTGACATTTCCACTGCAACTGATTTACTTCCAAAGCATTATTTCTAACGCTTACCAAAGCATTAGAAACAATGCTATGGTAAGTGAAACACCGACCGAAATGGTGTTCTGGTGTTTCATCTCCAATCCATCATTTCGCGCGGCAGGTAGTCTAGTCGAAAAATGGCTACTCGTCCTCCCGGACTTCAACATCAAAGTTGCATTTCTATGACGAAAATTATGTGTGAAAACGGAAAAAAATGATGTTAATAAGTCGAACAAAATGTCCCACACGTGTTTTTTATGGATATTGTTGTCACCATTACCGATTTTGCTACATTTCGTAATATCTCCTCGACTATTTCACATAACTGAAAGTGTCAAATGTCTGGGCTTATGTTTTGTGGGTCAAACCTTACATTAGAAATACAAGTAGGTGATAAAAGTTATCATATACATGGCACCTGTGCAAAACAAACAACATATGGAATAGAAATGCTGTGTGAGGCATGAAAATCCGCTATTTTTATTCAAATTCAGAACTTTGATGTTGACGGCATGAATGAAAACAAACTGTGACACTATTTTTAGGTTACAGCCCAACCAAAAGTATATTTTCGGTTCAATAAATGAAACAATAGTTCTCATCTTTTATGAAGAGGAACATGTGTTTCTAAGAGAGTCACGTGAAATTGGCTAGTCGAAGCTTATCTACTGAAGGCAAAGATCAATCTCTACCCGTATGCATTCTTTATTCAGATTCTGTAAATGAACATGGCACATTTACAGGCTTACACAATTTGAGAGGAACAGGAATGCAAAAAAAACTACAGCAGCTTAAAACTCGCATTGTCCAACAAAATAACATCATCAAGGTTTCTTCCTTCCGCTTGCTTTACGTTGAGGATCTAAAACGGAACGGGTATGGGAATCTTAGCTACGTTCTAAGAAACTGTTGAATCTTTTCAAAACAGGTCCACTGCAAAACCAGGTTAACTTCACAAAAATTGATAGAAGTGACACTATCTATGATTTTGGCTGTTTCATACATCAATTATAACAGCTTCCTCTGTTTTAGCACAAGGTTAGTATATTGTTTAGGAAGTACACATACACATCTGAAAACTGCGCTCACTCTTCGAAATGACATTCTGATGGCATGCAAACAGTCAGCAGAACTACCGCGGCCATTAATGGTCGAGTATATGGAACTTGTTGCTGCAAAACTTTTGCCTCCTGAACTCATCCGATTTCTTAGTTTGTTGATAACTGGGGTTGAAGGTCTCAACAAAAGTGAAAATTTCACGAGACTGATTTCCTCTATTGGACAAGATGTATGTCATGCCGTCACAGACGGAAAGTGGAAGTTACCGTCAAAGCATGTACTTCTTTGTGTGATCACCAAACAAGTGTTTGGAAGCAAACAGTTACTTTGACTTCGTTTTAAATTTTGAAATCGCTTTGGCAAACGTGATGGAAGATGTGTGAATTTATCTTACTCTTCACAGGGAGAGTAACAGTATATCCTGTTGTGAGTGGGATAATTTGAATAAAATGACCACGAATGTACAGGGCAGCAACATCGTCAACAGTGCTCGAGGAATCATGATTCAAGAGGTCAACCATGGTTTTGAAACCTCCAACGATAAAAACAATGCTAGTCATTAACAGATAGCAACCGACAACGAAGTCTTCAAGTAGAAGGTCCGTCTTGGAACAACAAATAGCCTTTTTTCAAGACCAACAAAGCCTCCCATTTGCATTATCTTCTGGAAGACATTGTGCCAGAAGACTTTCATTATCATGATTTCATCCAAGATGGCGTGGTATATCTCAACACGTTACCTAATCTCCCTCCAGCATGTGGTGAGAACTGTTTACAAGTACCTGACAAGATGGCGTCGAAGAAGTACTTCTTAATTAACTGACAGTTGTCTCCCAGAATCTATGAGGCCCAGGAACGGTTCCGACGTGGCAGTTCAGAGAAGATAATCATGGGTGGGCCAGATACACGAAAATTGTACGACTCCAAAACCTTTGTTGCAAACGATGACAACAATAAGCAATTCTATCGCTTGTTACTGTAGGTCTGGAGTGGTGAGAAGTCAGTTTCTAGGTTGGAGAAGAGCAAGATGGCCATCCTGATTGTAGACTGAAAAGCCCATGAACTTGTTACATCCGATGGCCAGGACAAAGCCCACATTTTTTCTGAGCATAATTTTCTGAGTATTTGTTACTTTAAAATAATTTGAGATGTCATACAGTGAACTAATCTGATGTTTCAGGTTCATACTCTGGAGCACCCACATATCTACAGCAACCAAGAAGAGGCTGACACAAGAATTGTTTTGTACCTCCAGTACGTCATCTCACTTGGGCACAGAAATGCTGTCGTCAGAAACCTCCATGGGCGGCGCAGCACTAAAAAATTGGGGGCTAAAGCCCCACAACCCCCTGACGTGCTGCACCGATAGACCATGGGCGGCGCAGCACTGGAAAGTGGGGTAGGGAGGGCTATTGCCCCCAGCCCCCTATGGTGCGCCACTCAGGAGCCCTGAGCGTGTATTACCTTACTGTTATCTGGTCAGAGTTATCTGCACTTGTTACAACATGTGGGCGTTTTCAGTCTATGAAATTATCTTATAATATCGGACCTCAAAACAATGTTAAGTGACCCTTTTCCTGTTGCTTGGCTCCCTTGTAAACTTCGAATCTCAAAAAAGAACTGTTCTTTGCCGAATAATACTCATCAGACTCACAAATTGTCGATTTCCATGCACGCACCCAGAAACGGGGTGGGGCCTGGGGGCTCGAACGAGCCCCCATTTGGCGAAGTGGGCAAAAACGTCCGCCTCAAAAACAAAACTCAGATAAAAGCAAGAAAACGAGAAAAAGGTCCATTAAAAAGGCAGGAACTACCAAATTTCAGCGAGTCCACAATTCATAGTAACCCGGAGAATCTTATACGTAAAAGGTCCACGTTCTCAAAAATTCGAGCCCCTTCATATGAGGCTGTGTGCACGTATGATATCTATGAATGATGTTGTCTGGTGGACAAGCAGCCGGTCTCTCTTGTAGGTAAACCAACCCTTAGTAAACAGGGTTAGCTGTTACAGATCTACGCACGGTTTGCAGGGAATCTGAGGCGCGAAGGGCCAAGCGGGGGGAGGTCGGGAGGGGAAAAACCCCTCCGTGTAAGTTTTTTTTGGCTTTTGTAGGTGATTTCGTTTTCCTGGCGACAATACGTTATTTTTTATTTTTATTTTTGATCCTGTCCTGGAGGTTAAACCCCCTAGTGTACAGCCCCCCTTGCGTAGATCCACCACTGGTTAGGTCAGTCATAAATGTGACACACGAATTGTGCACTAGCCCTTCAGCCCTGTGTTTCAAGAGCCGATCGAGTATTGGCTTCGCTCGAGTGACTGGTGGCCAATTTGCAATCATTTATTGTTGGCCAAATGGTTGAACGTTGAACCGTTAAATTACGTGTGTAAGTTAACTCTTGTTACTGTTAGAGACGTAAAGGAATTATATTTGCGGCGTAAAGCAAGTATTTTCGGCGCAAAGTAATTATTTGATGCGTTAAAAGTTACGTTACGCTGCAAATAATTAGTGTACGCCTCAAATAAATACTTTACCCATCTAACAAGAATTAACATGCAGGGCTATAGGTTGCCAAAACTTCACAGTTATCTGCTGGATAAGTTTGATTGTTGGATGACGTCAGTTGCATTGTTCAACAAGTACGTGGCGCGTGATAATGCGACATCATTGTTGTGTATAACTTTTATGCCACTGGGCTCTGATTTAATGGCGTAAAATAATTATTTGTGGAGTAAAGTAATTTACCGACGTACGGCAGCGACTCGGAGGGATACTCAGCATTTGCGCACTGCCCTGAGAGTTGAATGAAGAACCACTGAATTTGTCTACTCAACTGTTCTTTTATTGGCTAAAATGCTCATCCAAAGGCCAATCAAATCTTCCGTCTTTATGCTGTTCGGTCGATAACCGGAAGAAAATAAAAATGATTAAGGTGGCAATGTGAATGGTGGGGGTGGACAAGCGGCTCAGAGAAAATTTGCTATAATTTCTAAAGGGCCTGATGGCCGAAAAAAGTGAAGATGTGTCTTTCGAGACTGTACACAATTTGATAAATTACATGTCAAGGAATTGCTACCGGACAAAAGATGCCGATAGTTTTGTGAGTTGACAAATCAATGCCTGGGGCTGGCTGACTGCGTTCTGCAAACACGAGTCCTCACTCACAGCCACAGGGAATACATGGCCTGTGGACAAAAAAGGATAATAGCATTGTTGGACCAGTTATCACGCTCGCAGGCACTATCATTACCCTCTTTGTAGAAGGGAAACATTTTTGGGGCAGGCGAATTAACACTCTCACTGGCTAAAAGCAGCTAAAACCAGTGTGATTTAGAGGCATCTGTGGCTATGCTTGAAAGGATACCAAACTCGGTTTTGGCCTACTATCACTTATTAAAAACGATGCTCCCATCCTATTCTCTAAAACAAAATAATTCTCTGTATCTGTTAGACAACCCTCAAAGGTTTGGAGAAAAATTTGAAAACTGTTCAAAGTCTTTTAAACAGCCAGCGTGACCTGTGCTTTTAGTGAAGGCAACTGTGGCTAAAGACCACCCACTAAGACACATAATCCAATCTGTGACATACGGAGTATGGGTTTATAGTTTTATTTTTATTTTTCAAGATTGACGCCAATGGCTGCATCGGCAGGTGTCAGAGTGGTGATTGGTTTAAATGAAGACAGGCCTCCGTATCCTTTTAAGTAGACAATGTTACCATCTTAGATATGTTGGCCATCCCCTCAATACGTTGGAAGTGTTGAGGTTAATTATGCCTTGCTCTGGCTATACCGTCAGTGTCATCTCATTATGTCTCAAATTTCACCACAGTATATGCACTTTCTGTACAGAAACTCCCAAGTACCGAGTTTTTCCAGTGCACGTGCTCACTTACTTTTACATGAAGTGAAAGTATTACCCAGTGTTCAACATTAAGAAAACAGTAAAATTGCATTTGTGAAGTCGAATAATATCAGATTACCTTTGCAAAGTTGAGGTTGCTAAATTTTTTATTTTTAGTACTCCTGACTCCTGTGACTTATTTTTCTCCACGATATCAGATATCTTGTATAGAAGGTCTCTGAAAAAGACTGTGAAGTTGTTTATGTGTCGCAGATTATATCACTCCACATCTGTGTACCTCTAGCCGATTCAGTCTTCATGCAAAGTAGGCCTCTGAGATATTAGAGCTGTACCAAACATTCAACCAATAAGTGTTCACAATTAACTGCGTCAAATAATTTTTATTATTTTCACTGGATGTCAGGGTCAGTGTATGCATGGTGTGCTTGAGGGTTTTATTCTGCACTGTGGATGTTACCAGTTGTCTTTACTGGTTTAATCCTCTCTAAACAAGTTTTAAGTTAAGTGTAGATGCCTCTTATCAATGAACTAAAATGTGTTTTTAGCAGTCACACTTGTCTGGTTTTAGTCAGTGAAAACACGTCTGCTCGGCAGCCATATTGCAAAGCTGCTGTATACCTGCATTGTGTATTGTGGTCTCATATTGAGCAGGTGATGAGTGTGCTTGTTGTAGACCCAAGAAATTTGCGATGCACTCCCAGCAAGAAATCTTGGCTTATGGAATGGAAACAGAAAATTCTATTCAATAATATATGATAATTGCAACATCAGACTGTTGTCCCAATTTTGCAAGGGGTATGGCCGTAAGCTCCCGATCATACTTGCAAAACAGTTGACTGTATTCACTTGGGGTATTTTGCATGGTGTTGTGTGAACTTGTGTAATCGCTGGGATCTCATGTTTCTCTTGGGCTGGAAAGATCAGTCACTTAAAGAAAGTCAAACCCTTTAGTTTAGATAGATGTCCCTTTGTTGATTTATTTTCTAGCCTATGCGTAGTCCGTACATTACATCTTATTCATCAATTGGGACTTGGGCACTGAATATGAGTCCGTTATTCAGTCATTGAAGAGTTTTAGAATTAAGGAAATGTTTTGTCCATGGGAATTTTCTTCATCATGGCTGACTTGTAGTGAACTTCCTTGTTTCTTCATATTATAATTTTTTGGAGATTATGTTAGTTTCACGGGATGAAAGGATCAGACATGTTCAATGAACTTCCTTTTTCAGACACAAGACACTGAACTTAAATGCTTGGATTTGATCCAGAAGGACTACGCAATCTCGGTAAGATTAAATAGGTTTAAAACTTCATGTGAGTGTTATATGATTTACTGACTAGCTCTCATATTTATCAGTGGATAGGTAATTGGATTATTATTATTATTTGTCAACCTGTTTGTAATTAATGTGAAGCTCATGGGGGTGGGGGTGGACTAATGTGACCTGACACCTACGCACACTTTGCCTATAGAGGATGAGCCTTCGCCCCTAGGCCTTCCATACTAATTAGTCTATCTGTCTACTAGTAGTGAACTTGAATCAAGGGCATTCGCACCAAATAGGCTATGGCCACTGGGCCATGATAGTACCCATTCCACTGTTTGCCCGATTATGGCACAGGGAAACGTCTCGCATCAGGTTTCTTTTGGGTAAAAGCTGACTAATGTTACAAAAGGACGGTTACATGCTGTGTGAAGTTTGGGAAATGTTGGTTGCAACACTGCCTCGTAACTTTTTAGATCTCTGAACATAACAAAGGTAGTCAGATAGAATGTTTTTCCCCTATAATGCTGTTGACAGCAAAAACGACCGGTAATAACTATTACGGCACCAAAATTCTGATTACAATATGACTTAGCTACCGTTACTAGTTTCCTGTTAATTTCCCTTCTTTCCTGGTCGTGAGGGAAGGCTTCTCTGATGATAAATTTGAATTTTGCTCTGCTGTCATTGCACTAGGAATTCCAGATCATTGTGTTTGAAAGTTTTGACATGGGCTATGGCTGTTTGTTGGAGTTGAAACTGTCATATATGAAATCTTTCTTTTCATGAACAAATACCAAGTGGTAGTGGAATACTATTTAATAATTTAAATATCTTAACCCCTTTAAATATTCTGACAGGTAATTGACAACAAAAATGGTGAGTTGTGTAACTCTTACCCAGCCAAGATTGCTGTGCTGGAGTACTGCAGCTCTACCCAAGACAAGAATGTTGAGTCGATCTACGATGGAGCCAGGTTACGTGACTTGTTTCTCAAGGCACGTCTGGCACGTGTCTGGTCTCGCTTTGCTGTTCCAGTAATTATGTACGAGGGCAAGGTAAGTGGGGAGATGGCAGGAGTTGTGTAGTGCAGGGCATCCAATAGGATAACATGCCCTGTGTAGTGCAGGGCATCTGACAGTATAATATGCCTAGTGTACTTCAAGGCATCTGACAGGATAATATGCCCTGTATAGTGCAGGGCATCTGACAGGATAACAAGCCCTGTAGGCATGTGAGGGCAATTTATCCAGAAAGTACATTGAGGGTGTATATTTGGGGGTATACATGTGCCAGATTCACAAGAAGGGAAGACCAAAGTTTGTTTTCAATTTTGGTTCAATTTTGTACAATGCATCCAGACACTTGGGTTATGGTCTAAAAAACCAAGATCTTCAGAATTATCCAAGGTTATTTACTGGAATGTATGAAATGAAAAATGAATTGTAATATCAGTCTTCAATACGTTATACTTTAAATGATTTTGATACAAATTAGTTTATAGATTCTAAAATTTATTTTCATTAATGGACAAGTCTATAACTTGATTACATGTAGGACAAAACTGTTTTGACCCTAGATCAAAAAGTTGTAAAACCGTGTGTCTCGAGAGTGTTGTGAGAAACTTTTCTATTCCTCACTCCCTGGCATATTTCAGCACATACTTAGAAGTGCCACCATCTCAGGCGGGGCTGAGCTGTACGGGCGATCGGGCGTCGACTTTCTCACAGGAGGCAATGGTCTGCCTGACGAGGACTCGATGTTATTCGGGTAACTAACCTCTGGTTCTAAACCTGATCTTAATGTTGTCTTAAACCTCTCTGCATTTTCCTTTAATGATTGCTGATATGGTGGACCCTAGCATACCCAATAAATCCATTAATCAGTAATTGAATAGTACAAGCTTCAAATTAAGCCAAGATATTGATTTTGCGTGAGTACACAGTACACAACCCTTGAAGAAAGTATTAGTGCTAACCTCTTAAATTTCCAATGTGTCAATCATTTTTCAAGAATGCCACCATTTTACCTCTTGTTATTGTTTTTTCATATAAACCACATCCTTTACGCACTAACTGCTCGTGCTCGAATATAGTATACCGAAAGTTTTGATATGTTTTACCCCCTTTGCAGGTGGTCCGTTGCACCCTCAGCCAAAGAGTCCTCAGAAGGAACTGTTTTTGGTTGTGCAAACAATCAAATATAATGTAAAATTGCAGTTATTAAAGGAAACATAGCTTGTGATAAAGTGATTGCATTTGTGAGAAAGAAAAATTGTGAGAAAGCTTTTGCAGTTTGTGCCTGCCATTTGAGTTTTGGTAAAATCCCTTTTTTTCATTTTCCAAAGGCTTTTCATATGGCTGATGAAAAAACATCCATTTGGTGTTATGTATACATGTATTTCATGAAAATATGTGAAAATGAAATTTCACTTGTCTACCGTATTGTGTATTGTGTCCTGAATTGGTGAGATTTTTCCATTGATTATACTCTGTACTGATTTTGAGTGCCTTCCATTTTTTACACGGCTTCTCTTTGTTTCAGCAATAAGGGTCAGTTGTTTGACCGTGTCCGTGGTCAAGACATTCGCGCACTCAGGCAGTTTGATGTGACTCATATCTGTGACCTCATGGTCGAAAATAAAAAAGTCAAGTTTGGAATGAAGTAAGTTGTTCATTCATCAGAAAGTAACAGTCTTAAGATAATCCGTCGAAACATGATTGCTTGATATCAAAATACAAGGCTTTGAAACTTACCATCTTGATAACAGGCACCAGTCCTGAATTGGTATATCATTGTATGATGGCACAACCTAGTAGAAAGTTTCTTAAGTTTGGTTATTACAGAATAGTTGCATCTCAAGTTATTGCAATGTGATTGAAAGAATGCCAGAACACTTTAAAAGATCAAAAAGACTTTTTAGTGGAGGACACGTGACAATAGAGGATCAGTCTGAATGTGAATTGGTTCAATTGAACAGAGCAGTCATTGTATTGAAATACCCTGTGATGTAACCAGTGTAGGCACTGTCCCAATGAAACACAGCTTCTTGTAAAACTATAAATATCTGAAAAAGTCTGTTAAAACTCTCACTTATCAGATTTGATCAAAACTGGAAAGCCTTTGTGTTAAGATTTCGTTCATTCACTGGGAATATAGGGTGTTGCACAGCCCGCACAAATGTCTTGAATGCAGGGGCATTCGCACGAGTTCCACAATTAGGTGCATGTTGTGCTCGATCATAGGTGCACCTTGCTATTTTTAGGAAATATAGTACTGAACCAATTGACTTCACTCACCCTGTGGCATCAGTAACATTTTGGGTGAAATAAAAAGGTTAGAGTAATGTTAGAATAAAAATATAGAGTGTTTATACCCATATCTTTATTTTTAAGAAATCCTTTAGCCTTGATCGTTTACAAATAACACTTGGTTTCCTAACAGTTGTCCACTATTTCTCAATCATCTAAAAAGTTACTAACCCCAAATGTTACAACGCTAATGCTAATAGTTTGGAGCACAATAACTAATGGCATGTTACACTTAAATATCCCACATTTTGGCAGACATACCCAAGTTCCATAACTGGGCGCAGCTCTACAATAAGGCTCAGTGACAGTAAATGGCAAAACTACTCTAGGTTTCATTTTGTGCCAACATAAAACTTAGGATTCTTCTGAAAAGGGATTTCAGTTTTGAAAAATTTCAAATCATAACCCGGACTCTAGATAGCAATAGAGTGGCGACCTTGAACTTGTTGCTATTGGGGAATGAAGTGAATTGAGTTTCAATAAGTTTTACTTGTTATTTAGCATGACGTCATCAGAGAAAGTAGACAAAGAAGGACGCTACGCGGATTTTTCTCTGCTCAGGCTGCCTTATCCAGGCTGCGAGTTCTTCAACGATTGGCGGCAACGTGACTATTTGGCAGAAGATGTCTGTTTTGATTGGAACCAGGTAAGTACGGTAAAACCACACATATAAGGCCATTACCTTATGGTCTTCATAATTCATCTTTTGGGAACATTTAAAAAACATCCAAATGTCTGGACTGTTGCATTTTCAAATGGCCCTGGCCTTATATTTGAAGATAAGGCCTTGTATTTGAATGTAAATCTAGTCAGTTTTTTTTCTGACGTCTGCCAATCAGCCATGATCACAATTATGATAGATATTCTTAAATGATTAAAAAACGGCCAGAACATGATGTCCATTTTGGACATTTAACTTGTCATTTCGGTCGAAATAATGTGTGTGTTGGGAAAATTTAAATTATGACGCAAATGATATTCGAATGTAAGGCCATGGCTGCATGGGTTCTAAGATAGTGCTCTCTCACTCACCCTGCATAAAGACTGTTGAAACTTAGGAGTAGAATGTTTTATCTACCATCTTGTGACCAAGTTTATCCACTTGGCAAATCATCTTGTGTAACCAGTAGTAACTAACAACCTGGTATTGTGAAATTCTGCTCTTTTGTATAGCAGATAATTTAGAAAATAAATATTTAGTCAACGTGATTTTGTGTTAACTTGTTTAGAGAAGTCATGAATGCCCAATGACCTTCAGTTCTGTGTGATGAACTTCCCTGTTTACAGTCGTTCATACCATGTTGTTCCCCACCATGTTGTTCCCCACCATATTGACTTAAAAATGACTGACTGTGTTAAGATTGTAACCAAAATGGTAAAAGCTGTTATCACACAGTGAAATATCATTTATTGTGAATCTGTTGCTGTACTGCATTGTGTGATTCCAGAATTTTGTTGATGCATCGCTTGACTTAACAGACAGCCATATTTCACAAAAGCTTCACATTGACTGGACTGAGTATAAGGTAATGATACATTTAATATTTTAAAACTACATGTATGGTAAAAAGTTAACTTTGTGTTAAAATTGCCATACTTGTATTTGTCAGAGGCTTATCATATTGTTGCAAGTGCTAAAAATCTTACCAAATGTTATTTGGAAATAGCTGTGTCATACAAACCACTGTAAAAGGAAAGTAAATTTTCATGAAAAGTTATTTTTGCTGAGAAAATTCACAAAAAGAAATTTTACCAGTCCTCTGTATTGTGTCTCAGACTGAAGATTTTTTACTGAGACATCATCACAGCACAAATGAGTTTGATAAAGAAAGGTATCCACATATAACTGTTGTTTTGTTGTACTATCTGCAGTACCTGTACTTTTGGCCGAATCAAGCTAATTCAATAATTGCAATGTGAATGCATTGGTTTCGAGTAAAAAAAATCCTCTGCAATTTTGTTTAATGCTCTGTGCCCCAGGATGTGTTCAGGGCGGGAAATACTTCAAAATGGCCATAAACGGTTGCATTTTATTGGACTTAAGATAAGCTTTTTAACTTAAAATTCCACTGTGTACATGAAGTGTGGAAACAGCTAGGTGGCTGGTTGGAGGTTTTAGTGCACAGCAAGTCAGCCTTTGTTGACCTCCTGACAGTATTGTTGACAATGATCATTTGATCATTGAAGTGGCCATAAATTTATATCTAATTCAGAGCATCATTTGTGCTGCTTTGTGACTGATGAAGCTCAAAATACAGTTGCCTTTAAAGTACACGCAGACTTCGATTGTAGATTAGGCAAAGTATTGCTGTGGTTATGGCATCATTCACAAGCTGTGGCAAATCAAAACTGTGTGTTGGCAGAAATGTCTTTCGCTACCATTCACATGTCGAGCGGTGTTTTTATCTGCTGTATTTGTGAGGCCTGACCACCACTGTGTTCGTCTAGTTATGAACATGCTTTTTTGTAATGTGCCAAAAACTGTAAGTCAACATGCAGTTCCATAACCTCCTATTTGGAGTCTTACAATTACCATGAGTTTGTTTTTTGACAGTAGATCACATTGGTTACATGTATTTCGCTCCCATGTTCCGCACCTTGTCTTTCAGAGCTGGGATCTTGCCAAGCTGACTCAGAACTATTTGAAACTCCTAATACATCATGTCAAAGAAGGTATGGTTTTTGAATCTTAAGATTTCTATTTTTGGAAATCACTCTTCTGTTTTTTATTTGTGGGAAACTAAAAAGCTGAGAAGAAAGTAGATCCGTTTCCAGAGAAGGCAGTTGCCTCCACCAACGTACATTACGTGTTCAGTACTCAGTTAGGATGCGAGCCAAAGCTCTCCCTGACATGTACCAATTCTGGAACAGCCCAGAGGTAAATGTGATCTTCAAAGCATGTTAACTTTAGAATTTAACCCAAATTATCTCTAGATGAGAGCTGAAAATTTAATCACCTCTTGTTTGAAGTCACATGTCTACTTGTCATCACACTTCCTCCAATGATTTTGTGTGCCAGCTATTTATTTTCTTTATCTGATAACAAATTTCCCGGTATCAGTTGTAAATTTGTAATACAGCAAAGATCACAATTTTTTGTCTGACGGGGTTGGCAATTAATCATTGACCGGTTGGAAAAATTACCGATGGACTGGTCATATAATTTTTAGCAGGCTAGAAACAGACTTCCACCAACTGTAGTGTCTGAGTGTGCCAACGTTAATGTTAGCATTTGAATATCCTTCTTAAAAACACCAGTTGTCATACCACATCCAATGTTTTTATGGATTTCCATCAAATTGACCATTATCATAAAATATTGCTTTATTGCAAGCACAGGAGTTTAAAAATACTAGATTTCCAATTGGAGTGTCGACTGCTGAAGCGATCAAGCTAAATACTCCTAGCAGACAACTTCTTGTCTTTTTAACAACCAGACCTGGTCGTTACCAGCGGCCAGACAAAAATTTGTGATCTATCTTGTAAAAGACATAATTTCTGCTGTACACTGTTATGCACCTACCGGCGTCTAGCCTGCGAATGTCCAGTGTCTTGCTGTTTCTTTAAAACTCCAAGATGGATTTTCATGAAATTTTTCAGACATGTTTCTGATGTGGATGTGACAGCTTGAGTGAAGTTTTAGACTGTCTGGCTTATTGACTCACAGTATATTTTGTCTAATGTTGAGACTTAATGTATTTGAATCATATGTCTGGATATCCCAAGTGCTGCTTAATATGCTTAGGGTTCTTGATATTAAGATTTCTGCAACATGATTTCTCCCGTCTCATTTGCTGAGTTCTTGCCATGCGGTATATAACATGTATTGATCCTTGTAAAAATAATTTGCAATATGCACTAAGTGTTTTTCTCTGATTGGCTGTTCATAGGTCAAAGGTCAAAAACAAGCAGTTTCTTGGTGCTTTTTGTAGGCAGCTCTGGAATACTCGTTCACTGTATCTCTGGCTGGGACAGGACACCCCTGTTCATCTCACTCTTACGACTGTCCCTGTGGGCAGATGGTGCCATACACTCATCATTAGAACCCTTGCAGATGCTCTATCTCACCATCGGCTACGACTGGTTCCTCTTTGGGTGAGTGTCCGATAGAATGGGGACTGCTTCAAGAGTCGCTCACTGCGGAAAATAAAGTTTTGACCGGGAAAAACTAAATAGGCCCCATTCAGTTGGCTGTGATGCCAAAGACTTTGACCAAAGGTCTATGACTACTGTCAGGACTTAATAACCCATTATTGCCAGTGGTAGTGGCAAGCAAATTTTTATCAAGTGGAAACATAATCTCCTAAAATTTGTACCCACTTAGAATTTACAACTTTCTCAATTTTAAGCCCCAGTGTCCGCGATCTTTGGCCAACTTAAGCTTGAACAGTGAGTGACTACTTAGCTTTTAGTAACAGTTGCTAGGAAAAAAACAATATCAAGAGTAGTTCCCATCGCAGACATTAAAGTAATAGTGAGCTAAACAATAATTTACTACACTCCTCCCTGTTAAGCGCCTCCTTATGGCTTGTTTGTGCTTTCGTTTAATTAATCGCTGGCTTTTATTTTGAGCCTCAAGAGTGAATATTGGTTGTAAATTTTTTCACATTCTGTCTAAGAATTGGAATTTAAAGTCAAGACAGTCAGTGATCACAGATATTTTTTGTGGCGAACTGATTCATGACAATTCATGTCTTAGAGACTTTGCCACTGTGGTTGAGCGGGGCAAAACAAATCAAGTGCAGGCCGGTGCATGTTGTTGCAATGCGGGTGCCTTGTTTTTTGAGAATTTTGTGTTTGATAAGTCAAATTGGATTTTTTTCTTTACTGCTTTTCTCTATTTAGGTCAATTGGTTTGTCCTAAGCCAGGTGAACTGTTTAAATAGTATAAAGCACGCTGTCGGTAGCTGCAGCAATAGGGTTGTCCCGATTACACGCAGACACAATGTCGCACTATCCGTGAAACACTTTGTATTTCGCGCCATTAGAGATCCAAATGTTCTTTGTTGTTGTCCTATTCTTTACAAGTTTTGCTCTGCTGTGTCACCCTTTTTGTCCTTCCAATGAATTTCTGATTTGCTGTGACTTGTAATTCTAATGGGAAAAAGTTAGATAAACTTGACAAATACCTGTTGGTGTGTTATGTTAAGTTCTTCCCCTTTCCAACATCAATCAAAGCCCAGAAAATGTGAGCGAGTGAACAAAGCAAGTTCCACAGGTTAAATTTAAAGCGAACAGAATTCTCTTTCTCGAAAATACTTTTTCTATTCCGGTACTTATTCATAGTTTAAATCGGGAATGTTTCCACAGTCATGTATTTCTGCAGTTTCCAGCATGACCTGTAAAAATGTGCCTCACATTCCACAACAAGGCTGGAAAAACAGTTTACTCTCTTAGCTTCTTGCAAAGGAGAGTTCTAGTGCAGCTTTGTAATCCGGGATCGCCTAATTGCCTAACATTTATATTTTGACTTTAGTTTCATGCTGAGACATAGAATTATATTAAATACTACGATTCTTATGCAAAAAAGTCTAAACATTTGGACAATAGAGAACCAAATTTGTATAAAAAACTAAATTGGTGAATCAGCAATTATTTCCGTGCTGATGTAATGATAATTTAGGTTAATGACACATGTGCATGAGGATAATCGGTGATATCTCTGAATTTGGCCGAGGAACAAAATTGTGTTAAAAAGATAACAGAAAAGAGAAAAGAGGAAAATGCTATAACATGTTACATATTTTGGATAAAAATAGAGTATATTTTAAGTTTTAATTCGAATAACTCCTTGAGACAAGGCCTTTAATACTTTTCTCCAATCCCTTTAGTCTGTATATCTCATTTGTTATTACAACTGTCATATTATGACTTTGATTTAATTTAAACTTTCCGTAATGCATGATCTGTTTTGCTTTATTTCAGCCATAATCTCCCAGACCGACTACGAAGGGGTGAAGAGGTATGAAAAAACACAATTTCAAATATTTAAAAGCTTCTTTACATGCTGAGTTGTACAATTATAATGCACTAATGGTACCGTATTAAAATTGCTCTTCCCAAGTAAACTCCTTGTTATTGAAATGCAGGTCCACACCAATTGCAAGTCCATGAAACTTTGTAAAAAGCAATATCTCCATTAGAGCCCAACTTTCCAATTTGTCAGCTAGTCAGATTGTTTTCACCTCCTGTAATCTTAACAGAGCTGAAGACCTACATGTTAGTGTGGTTGGTTGCTGGACATGCACATTGTACGCGTACACCTCAGTAAATCATTTCAGTTTAATATCCGAAATGGGCTTGGGTAATCGCAAGCATTGTTAAGTCTGATCTGCATGCCACCTATTGATCATTTCCCGTGACATTTTGAATATAAGGCTGAAAAGATATCTGCCCGATCGGGACTCGAACTAAGGGACCTTCTTCTAAATGTGTCCTTGATGTGGCCAACCCGTGGCCTGAAGACCAGACTTAAAAAATGCTTACAATCTGTATTTGCACCAAAACTTCGGTTTAAGGTTTACACGTTTATATACATTGAGTAATGTTGTGACTCATCTAAGCTGTTTTATTTTCTGCATTTTCAGATATTCTTCTTCTGTTTTTTCTTCCTTAAGTACATTGAGGGTGAAGAATTTTCCATTCACTGTGTCAGTGATGTGTAAGTATTCGCCAAGCAAAATTCAGTTTCTGTAAACTGGCCAATCACCACTAATCTCACATTTCTACGAAAAGTGTCTTCTTGTGGTTCTAGCTGAAACACTCGACAATTTGTCTTGTTAGGACAAGATGATACACTTGACAATTTGCCTGGTTAGGGTGAGATGCACTCGACAATTTGCCTTGTTATGGCGAGATCATACACTCGACAATTAGTCTTGTTACGGCGAGATGATACACTCGACAATTTGCCTTGTTACGGCGAGATGATACACTAGATAATTTGCCTTGTTACAGCAAGATGATACACTCGACAATTTGCCTTGTTATGACGAGATGATACACTTGACAATGTGCTTTGTTACGCCGAGATGATACACTTGACAATTTGCCTTGTTACGCCGAGATGATACACTTGACAATTTGCCTTGTTACGCTGAGATGATACACTTGACAATTTGCCTTGTTATGACGAGATGATACACTTGACATTTTGCCTTGTTACGCCGAGATGATACAGTCTACAATTTGCCTTGTTACGGCGAGATGATACACTCGACAGTTTGCCTTGTTACGGCGAGATGATATACTTGACATTTTGCCTTGTTACGCCGAGATGATACAGTCAACAATTTGCCTTGTTACGGCAAGATGATACACTCGACAATTTGCCTTGTTACGCAGAGATGATACTCTTGACAATTTGCCTTGTTACCGTGAGCATGGTCTTGTAACAGCTGCGGTAACAAACTTCTTTTCCAAGCTTAGAAATCAATTATCACCTGAGGAATGAACGAAACAAATAGTTGCAACCATTTTTATAGTCGGAAGTCTTTACCTTGCAGCACAAGAGCCACAAGTTTTTAGACACCTTTACTAATAATGTATGACAAATTAGGACAAAATACTGTTGCCACGTCTCTATAGCTAATGACTATTATGCTGTCAAAGGTCTAACTACAAAGGGCTTAGCCACCTTGGTGACTTTATGTCTTGATTTGCAGCCACTTGAGATTTTCACGTTTACAAGCATTGCTCTGTGTAGTAGCAATGTTTAAAATAACGCTTCATTGTCTTAAGACATGTATCTGGGTTGTATGCCATGCGCATGATTGTGCGTAGCTTTGTCTTGCTCATTTAATTTTTCATCATGACGATTTCATCCTCCTGGTTGTCAGTTCGGCATGTAAGTTTTAAATTTTTTTTGTAACTTCAGAAAATGTTCAAAAAGTTTCCAGAACCAACTAGGCCTTGCCTAGCCATAGCAAATGTGTAGTTGAAGTCTCTGTTGTCATCATGTCTGCATGAGAAGTGTTTCAAGATAATTATTTGTTTCAGCTCTGAAAATCGTCAACCCCCATCGTGCCATAATCTCTCGGATCTTTCATTGGAAGATCTAGGTGAGCCAATTCTTACTTGGTTATTTTATTGATTGCCATGGTTGCATGACTTGCACAAAAATGTTTAAGTAGCTTAAAAGCTGCTATAATCTTGACTTCCGTCTTAAGCTAACTTTTGATTGAGACTACTTGGTCTCAACGTGTACAACTGTATACTGACAGATCATTTCATAATCGGTTGAGGCAAAGTTTAATAATCTGACTTAATTGTCACGGTGGGACATTCTATGCTCTGACCATTCCATGGGGCTAAGTAATAACAAACTGTTCAGTTCTTTCCAAGCCCATAGTTCAGTTCTCATTAGTCTGTAAAAATTGCAAAAAGTGAATTCCTAAATCATTTCAAAGAAGGCATACCAAAAAGATATCTAACACTATTTAAACACCAATTAACATTTTATTTTTATATAGTCGTTTGCAGCCACATTTCAAAATATGTGGTTGAACACAACTTGCCGACTTAAAAGCTGTGTCGAAAAAGTGTAATCTCTCAAAGATATGTTCTGCTGATTTGTTTCCACTCGGTGTGTTCATAAACTGTACCCTCTGTTACAACGCCACCTATAGGGGAGATTGTCCCTGTAAAACGTTATCGTGACTCTTCAGTGGGTACCACCAGGCAAATATAAATCTGTTTACCCCAATTCAATTTACAAGTCGATGAGGAGGCTGGGAGGGATGGTAGCGGGAGAGAAGATAGATGTAACTTGATAATCAAGCAGCCAAGATGACTCATGTTCTGTTAGGGGTACTGCATGACCCAAATTTAATTTTTTCAAAGTACAGCAGGACACTTGATTGGCCATGGTCATGTGTTGAACAGTGGTGTTCAAAATAAGTCGGACAACGTCGAAATCTGACAAAGTTTTGGCGTACAAAAAACCACACCTAAATATCAGTTTCTTGTCGACTGGAGCTCGTTTCAACTCTGACTAAAGTCTCTACAAGATGTCGACAGTCATTGTACCATGAACATTGTCGTCTTGCGACTACTTATTGTGTAAGTCCATTTATCAATAAATCTTACGGCTTGGCGCAATGACATCAAATTAAATTCTAGCAAAACATCTACCAATTTACTGTGACGACAGCTGGACTAAACTGACATATAACTTGTAATACCAAAAAAGTTTATTCTAGTTTGGTAGTGTCTGGAGCAGTTTTTTTTTTGAAGTCTGTCTAGTTTTGTTTGCAAACTACCTTAGTTTACGGAAATGCCATTTAATGTTTGAATTTTGTGAGATCAGTCAGTCAAAAGTAGACTGATGACTGGTTATCTCAAGAGAAAGCAGCAGAGATCCAAATCGAGCATCGTATAGATCTGTCTCAAGAAATGTTATCTGTGGCTTGTGTTGTTAAAAGTGAAAGAAATTGACAAATGAATGTATTTAATATTTACCTCAACTATTTTTGATCTGTAGATACCGACAGTCGCCATCGCCATAGTTCAGGAACCCCTCCCTTGATTCTTCTGGAAGACGATGATTTGAAGGAGAATGAAATGTAATTGTATTATTCCTTGTGTATTTATTGATAAGCACGTCTAGAAGAACCGTTCTCATCGTACAGTTGCAATGCAAAAAGAGCATACTACATCAACTCTAATTGTTTATGTTGGCAACAGTCGGATATCACGTGCCTGTATTTTGGGAAACATTTTGTTGCCTGTTATTCAGTAGGGAAAACTGGTTCCCAAAATTCAGACACGTTATATCCAACCATTACCTTTATTTTTTCGTTCTTTTGAGTTAGAAAAATAAATATGGAATTTTCAGATTTTTCCACCATCCTCTGCCTTGTGGATGACTAAGAAGCTAAGTTGTTCGTCGCAACAAAAATTGTATTATTTCCAGTATGACATCAGATCCATCAGTTCAAATCCGGTCGATGACAATTGGTTGTCAAAAATCAGTATTGCTTTGAGTGTACTGCTATTTATCATGGCTCACTTGATAACTGTCTGAGAAATCGCTGACCCAAACGTCACGCAGCATTCCTTGTCTAGGTTAGGGCAAATAGACTAGACTTTAAATTATCATATATTTCTGCTCGACATGTGCTAATGCATGTAACTATGTGAAGCTGTGCCTATATCCAGTATGAGGCTCATGCACCTATATTGTCTGATTCACTCTTGTCATAACTTGATGTTTGTAACTTTTCTCAAGCAATTGAATTCGGGTGTTGTTAAAATGTTGTTACAGTACCGGTATGTCTGATAATGTTATCAGCTTGTATTAATAAGCTGTTGGAGATGATTTTCATTAATATGTTAAAAATGATCTCTTTTAAAGACACCATAAGCGTACCGACTCGCCACTTGTTCTTCTTGAAGACGGTCAAATACGACACTCCACGTCAAGTCCGGTTACTGTGCCAATACCCTCCAGAGGGCGCTTTGACTCCAGTTCCTCCGGTGCAGAAAGTGCCAGCAGGTAAGGCAATATACAAGTTTTGTCATTGTATCTCTAGATGAGGTCAACACTGGCCACTGTTACGCTGTCTATGCTTATCTTTTTAATAGCGCTTCCTTCTGTCTAAAATTTATGAGTCATTACCAATCATGAAGAAGGCAAAATGTTGCCTGAAAACTTTGACCTGAATTGTAATATGTACAAGTACTCTTGATGAGGTATTGCATACTGAATGAGGTAGTGTCATAATATTATACTTGACGGAAACATTTTGGCTAATCAAAAGCAACTTTTCATTGTTTTGTTGTTTTGTTTGAGGGCTTGTAATCTTGAGTGACAAAACCGTGAATTTGAGTGAAATGCATCAATTCTGTATTTTTGGGGTGCCAGAAACCTAGCCTTGGCACACAGCTGTATACTAAACATATCTGACCCAAAATTAGTGTCATAAAAATTACACTCTTCCTTGAGCAAACTAAATTATTTACCGTTGTTGGGAAAATTGGCGTCTACCGTTATTCTGCTGCTATAATTGAGGTGCAATCTTTTGTGTCGGCACCTACGTGCCAGTTTCTTCTTTTGCTGATTCTTCAATCAACTGTTGTTCTCTCATGAGGTTGCGTACATGTCACAATAAATTATCGGAATTGGTTTCACTTATTATAATAAGTTTTTAGAATTTTGATACCACCAAAACCAAATTTCAGAACAAATTTTGCTGTTGCAAAACTGTCATCATCTCTTGAGAGATGTCGCAAAAATTTATGAAATGGAGCGTGTGTGTCACGAGCTTACTGTTTTCAAAATGATGACATTCTTTTCATCTTTGTTACAAAAGGCGAAGAATTACTCAAGAAAATGATGTTTATTAGATTGTTTTTCTTTTAAATGGCTGCAACGGGCAAGGTTAGTGTCAGTTGATTTCTAGGTTTTTCATACACACGCGCCGGTCTTTAGCTCCGCATGTTGATACAAATGTCATGATGAGGTTACAAGCAGAACTACCCGGGCTGTGTGGAATTTCGAGGTCTGTCGGAGCTCAACACTGGTTGTATTTTGAAGATAGTTTCCATGCAGCTAGGTGGCTGACTACCAGCAACCACTAGCTATGGAGTCATTTCTTTGTACATGGAGCAGTATACTGACACATTTCAGAACACCAACGAATGGGAATGTTAGTACCGGTATGTCATTTTCCAACCAATTGGAATGTCAGAATGTTAAGTCGTTTTTAATCAGTGGGAAGGTGAGCCTTGTTGCATGATTGTTTCACTGCGCTACCTGTAGTGCCGGGTGAGAGTGTGCCCAAAATGGGAAGTGGCAGTGCAGCCATTGGGCTGCTGTATAGTAATCCAGTTCTCTAAAAAAATGACAGATGGTAGAAATTGCATTTTGCCTCCTTAAGTTGGAGTCCAAACTGATGGACAGTTAATCTTAGAATGAACAACGTCTTGGTTAAGCTTACACCTATCCTACATGTAGCTAAAATCAGACACCCTGTCCGTAATGGCCCAATTCTCCATCTTTTGACAAACTTTCAAACTATAGAAAGGTGCTCATTCACGTGTTGCAAATGTTATGGTCTAAGCTTAGTATAAATGAGATTTAAAAAACGATTTTAAGCGGCATTCAAATATGGGTGTGTCTTTGTAGTTGGGACACCAATGCGAAATTAAGCTATGAAATGTAGGGACTCCTGATAATTTTTCAAGCACCCTTGTCACCGCAATTTTAGAGCTATTCCCAATTACAACAAGCGGGGAATCTTGGGTGCACAATTTTCTTCATCAAATTTGAACTCTGTTTTTTAATTTAACAAAATTGTGTTGTAAATTTTATTTTCTCTTCACATTCTAGCTGGCAATTAGTTAGTGACACAGGCAGCTTACCAGGTACAAGGAAACGTCGACCTAGCAGGTGAGTAGCCGATATGGTATAGGGTCGCGCTACACATTTCTGTAACCCGAATGTAGTGCTCGTCTTTTGTTTGCAACTGTAGCTAATTTTACTGTTAGAGTCTATGATTAGGTTTTGAAAGTCATTCGTGAGATGCCCGCTTTGTGGTGGCACAATTTGATCAGAAGGCATTGGGTCACCGTTGATCAAATACTTTGCGTACGTTTAGCATTGTGGAACTGTCCATCTTTTCAGACTTAGCTATGGCATAATTGCCCCATCACTGTGCTTTTTTCAAATGTATCCATGGTTAAAGGCATATTTAGAATGTCTGCCTCTGCCAATGAAGGGGCCAGTGGTGAACTCTTAAGTTGGATTCTGATGTGGAGGGATTGTGTGCAGTTTATGTAAAGATTTCCTTTTGCTTTATTTGTGACTGACTGTTGTTTGCTGTTGTAGTGGGTCACATCTGAATCCACACGAGCTGCGTATGCGGGCGAGACGAGAGCGCTTGGAGAAGGTGCGTCGTGCCTTTTACAGCGCCTACAGTGTCATTGTGGGCTTTCAGATGACACCGACGGCAACGCGAGGCTTCTCAACTCTGCTCGACCACTTTGCAGAGAAAGTAGGCTTCAAACCAAGCAAGACCACTTCATGGAGTTGACATCCGTCATTGGCTTCAGTCGTGAAAGTGTCGGCAACGTATTTAAATCGCAGTAAACTCGTCTTCTGTCGAAATTACTTTTAATTAAGGTGATTCACACAATGAAATCGACATAGGGAGCACCAGCCAGGTGTATTGCTATCTTCTGTCATTATTTTGTTGTTGTGGGGGCGGGTGCTGGTGGACAAGCCATTAGGAACTTAGTGAGTGTTCTAAAAGCTATTAAAACTAGTAAAATCATTGCTTTTGTGATTAGCTATTTCAGCCAGCAGTGATCCAAATTCAAGTGGTACGGTGAACCCATCTCGGTTTTGCTGGTGAAGTGTCAAAAAGCAAATTAAACCTTTGTAAAATGCTTGTAATTAACAAATCAAGAAAATTTGACCACTCACTGGTATGTTATCCTGGCATAGTATGTACCTTCGTAGGCACGGAGGCGTGTACTTGAAAAGGTACTACATGTATAGATGTATCTCGCGAGAGCCATTGGGGAACTCAACATGTCCCGAAATATTAGTCATTCCACCATTCCCCATGAAGGGAGCGCAGCGCTGCTTAGGGCTTGAGGATTTCCAGAAAATACCTAGTCTTGTTGAACAAATTTTCTTTTTCTTTTTCTTCTACTATGCTACATTCTACTTTAAATTCAGGTCCGCAAGTTAGTGTGTACTTTAGCAAACTTGCGCCACCTTATGTTAGTTGAGAGTGATCCGCTGTACAAGTTAGCTAGTCAAGGTTGTTCATTTTATGAGCCGAGCATTGTCCGTTTTTTCCAACGCACTAAGAAAGAAGTCCAGACCCCTTCTATAGTGTAAGTGGTCTATGTCATAAGTTTGTCTCTTTGACTGATTGAGGGTTTTGGGATTGCAGCTTCAATTGAAAGTCAGGACCACATCTAACATGTGACTTGGTCATTGGATCTTTGTTGAGCGGCGTGATGTCCGAATTGTTTATTCAGCATGCATATTGAGACGTGGGTTTACAAAACACACCTTTTTTCAAATTGGTGTCCTCACACAAGGTTAGTCATAGTGGACTTCCCCAGCAAGCATGGAAACACATTGTGTCTACTGGAGAAACCCCATGTGTGCTGGTCAAAATATAAAACTTGAGATATTGACATGCTCTGCATTTCATGAAAAAGTGAAATTACTAGGGCTCAGTATTTTGCCTGTTACTGAAATTTAGATTTAGTATTTTGCTTGCTACATAACTTCCGGTTGTATTCTGTGCCTGAATTTTGTGCAGTCTCCACGCAGTAGTGTTTGCTCGGGATGAAAGCCAAGCCATTCTTTGGTGCATGAAGACCACTTGGAATAAAGTCGGCGTCACTGCTGGCGCGAATCCTTTGAGTCTGGGCACCCTGCCGCCAGTTCAGTTATAGTGTATGTTTGCTGTTAAGGAAGAATCTTAAGCCGGTCATATATATGTCAGTTGTTCGTCATCTGTGTCCACATCTGAGCTAACTTCTTTCTGCTAGACAGGCAAAAAATTTCTGTCCTCCGATTCTACATGATTTGTAGCCATGAAAATTAGACGCAAGTGCCTGTTTTATTTTCTACTGGTAAGGTTATTTCGTACAGTTTGTCATAGATTAACTAACTTCGTTTTATCTTAAGCTGTGTTTTCTAACTGACTATGATGCAATATTAATTTCTGTGTTGTTACTATCTGCTTTCATGCTTATGCATGTCGAGCGACCTTCAGATGACCCTACCGTCTAAGCTCGAAACTGATGGCGTGACCTTAAAGGGTCACATTTCAAAGGTGCGAAAGCCATGCTATTTGTTCTTGCGATGTACTTCAACACTGCCTGGCTATATGTCCTGCGGAAAATCTCGTCCATGTTGTATCTCAGCTCAGACATAATCAAGGAATTCAAGTTAACAGCAAGCGCAGCAGCAGTGAGTTCAAGTCAAGTCGTTGCTTTCTTAATTGGGGAACTTGACTTTTCCCTGACAACAAGTCACTGGAAGAAGTTTCATTTAAGTTCAAAAAACAAATGTTAGAAACTACTCTGTAGGCATTAATCACTTGCATCACAGAAGTGGTGTACCTGTAAGGCTAACGATATCTGGAAAATCATGCTTAAGTCAAACCTTTCGGTCGCACCAATGAATCAGCCAGCCACGCTTTCAACTAAGTCGGTCTCATGTAGACAGTCGTCCCAACCATGGCCCCGTCTGCACAGCAACTTAGCTGGCAAAACAACCGGTGATGACAAAGACCGCGAAAATGATAGAACGAGCTAGTTACAGACAACATGCGTCACTTCTCGTCATCCTCAAAAGACTGTTTGTAAAACACCAGGTCGTGGGAAGAAATGTTCCATGATACTACACCCGAGCCCGTTCAGTAGTGTGTTTATCAACGAAGTCCACTTTGTAGACAACGTGTATTGCCCTGTCACCGTGACAATCTGGTAAGGACTGCAAAATCTCGTTGCCGTTCGCTTCCCACTTGGTCAGGCCGTAAACCACCCTCATAGCACAACGACATCACCTCATGGACATCATCCACAGGTAAAGGTACGGTGGGGACAGAAAATAGAAAATCATCTAAATAAAATGATTCTTTCAATGTAACATAACTGCAAGGCACAGTTTGGAGCATATGCAGAACAAGTTGGCGGCGAAACAGCGCCAAAGAGATGAAATGTCATCCTGAAGGGCCTAGATTTGAGGATCAAGTTACCATTAGGCCGAGACAGAAATATAAGGCAACCACGGTCTTCCGTGGGCCTTTTGATATTGTAGAACATCTTGGCGATAGCTAGGACCAATATCATGTATATTACTCCCAGGCGATAGTCAGCCGTGACAGCGAATTTCTTTTGTCTAAATCGTAATAAGACGCCAAAAACCGAATTATTCAGACTGGGTTCCTGTAACGGTTTGTCGTAGATGGAAACGTTCTCATACTTTTTAGCTGCAATCGAACACAACTCTTAATTTTCTTCTTTTTGATAATAGTATACTGCATGGAGGGGGATGTACCACAACTTTCCATCACTCTGTGATATCTCTTCCTCAGGTATCTCCGCAGCATAACCCTGTCCGATTATTTCAGCCATGATTGACAATAATCGCCGTTGATAATCGGAGCTCCCTGATAACTTATTTTTCAAACCTCGCAGGCATTGTGCAGCATGTGACCCATTGTCTGGCAAACTGAGTTTCTCATTACGACACGGGAAAGCTAACTCGTAATGTCTGTCGACGTGAAGTACTGAGTCGCTCATCTTTAGAAAACGTTGCAAGGTAGTCCAGAGAATGCTCGAATCTGTCTTTTAGCAGTTCTGGAAAGCCCAGAGAAACAATCTTGTCATACAGCTGACCAAGGTCAATAGCACAAGTGTTAGCAGAGATGTCACATGACCCAAAGCCACGTAGTAAATTCCAAGGAATCTAACCGAGGGTTGTTTTGGTACATGTAGCGTGGGGCAAAGATATCTATAAAATCTTTGGCGTGGGGGAACCTGTCGGTCTCACACGATCGAGTCTCGAAGGGAGAATACGCATCGGGTACATTGTTCCTAGGAGCAAACCTATTCCGGCGTTCACTTGAGGCAGAGGTACATCTCTATCAGGTGAGGCCATATCGTCAAGTCCCGAGTTTTGGGTATGTGCTTCTTAAACACCGGTATGTCCTTCGTATATACATCTGTCAACAAAATACTATTGGTGCCTGCTAAATTGGTCACTTATAGGTCCGTAATCTGTCCAGCCCAAACATTCTGCATTTAGCCCATAGCCTATGTATCGTGATTCTCGTGGGAGTACCCTCACGCCCTAATGCAGAGAACAGGTCTTCGTCGTAAAACGATATAGTACTGCCGCTGTCAAAGAATGCATAGGTGGTTTGGGATTTAGACCCTCCCTTAACACGAACGTTAACTGGAATTGTGGCGAGAGCACAATCACCACCGACATTGACTACAGAAGATGCTTGGAACGCTGACGAGGAACCATATTGGGCGGATTACTGCTCACTGTAGTGGAGATTCGTCAGGTACATGCTCTCTCAACCTCACGTACTGATTTATTCGTGCGCTTGCCCTTAATATGACCTTTTTTTACGGCAACCAAAGCAAACGCCTTGCAGAAAATTGATCTTGGCAAAGTGAAACTGCGAGACAAGCGAGTCACTTTTCAGCAGATGGTGCTCTCCCTGACACTTAGTATATGTAGAGACATTAGTCATGAGCGAGTCATTGACATCGGTGGCACGAAGAGTAGGTGGTTTTCTCTGAACACCACACGTCGGTCTTTTTCGCGTCTTTGGCCGCAAACTTTACCAAAGCCATGAACATGGGCCTTTTACCTTCCTGACGAATATTGAACACAATAGATCATGGGGCTTATACGGAAGTTTAGCAACGACCTTAAAAGCTCTCTAAGTATTCTAGTACACGTACTGCTCTGGCAACTTCAACAGCGTGAACACATTCTGTGAATAGAAGCGCGAAGGAGTCTAACATTCTGGGATCATCTTCCGTTATCTGCGACCACTCAAGAAGCTTGTTAATGAAACAGGCCACCATCACGTCCGTGTTTCTACACCGACGGTCAAACTCCTTCACGACAGCATTAGAAGAGATGTCAGAATCAAGGAAGGAAAACCCCTTAACGACCTTTGCTTCCCCAATGGTACATGTAAACGTCTCAAGGCACTGTAACCGCTCCTCATATGAGTCAAAGTTGACTAAAACCTGGGGGTGATTCTCATCTACATTTCTTGGGATGACACGGGAATCCACGGGAAACCCTCACAGCATTTTCGTTACCCTAATGAAACATTATTTTTATTATTTTTTTTACTATCAAATAACTATTGAGTGATTTTTGGGATTACTAGGATTTTTATATGTTCACATTTCTTTGTAAGTGTACCAGTTGTAGTGTATTCTTTGAAACCACAGTTTATTTACAAATTGTTTCTTTTCCTGATTGTACTTGTACAAAAAGTTCTTCAGAAAGTCGCTACGTAGCCATTTCTTTAAATCTAAATGTTCTCAGTTTTAATGGGACATAGCATCTTTAAGGGCGGCCTGGGCTCCCTGAAAGTCGCTCGACATGATCATTTTCTCTCAGAAACATTGTATAAGCGTCGGAACCTTAAAGTGGCCATATATTCTACAGGATGTGCTTTAGATATCATTGAAACGCACACCAGACGCGTGGAAGACCAGGTTCCCTTGCAATCGAGTCATTGCGTTGGTTTTGTATATTCGTAAGGCAACGAGATCTATACGTTGTGGTACTTGTTTTAATTGGTTTGTACAAACCACATGAATTGACTTCACACAAATGTGTCTTTATCTCGAGAATGTTTATGAGAATTATATTTTGTGGTCTGATGCTCTGGACTTTAATATTTTTTTCTACTTAGGGCATCGTCGTTTTTAACACAAAATGATGCCAGCTCTTTTTACCATGCTACAGTTTGTGTTACACAGAAAGCATAGTCCAGGATATGACGTTGTTACTTACTGTAAATATTCAGCAGTCAAACCATGGTTACACCAAACGTTGTGGTAGCGTTGGTGGTCTTATTTTGTACGTTTTCCGTGGGAGGGCTCTTCCGTGGAAGTGTAGGTAGGAACGTGCCGTCAACTAGGGCGCGTACAGTGTGTTTTACTTCCTCAGTAATCGTTCGAACATAAATAGGCCGACAAGAATCAAGAATTTTAGTTTTGATGGCAAATAAACAATCAACTATGCTCAATGCACTTTTAGTGACCCTCTCTTGAAACTTGGGGCAGTTGCGCTGATGTGTGCACTGTTGTCATACTCTGTAGTAAACAGATATTTTGCTTGTTAACATCAGCAATTTCCTGTTGTTGCTTTAGAAAAATTACCGCAATATTTTATGAATGGGTATTTATTTACTGGGCTGTATGTTCGGTCATGTGTAAATATGTTTGATGTTGTTCTCATATGCTTCTGTCTTGAGAAATAAACTTAACTTGATCAGAAAGATGTCCATACAAAGAAGTTAAATAATCTCGCTCTTAGCTTTTTGCCTTGGGGTCAGCTGGTGTATGTATTTCATAAAAAAACAGATGATAGACGCGCGTGTTGTAATCACCATGCATGATCACTGCTCCTAGAGAAAGTCTGCTAGGTGTACACTTTGTTGGGGACTTTTCATGTTGGCGTTCTCCAAAGTAATTATAGTACGAAAGTGACTTCAGATTTGGTGGACAGAAACTCACGACTAGATATAGTGGTCCAAAACGGAGGGATATGACCCCCACAGTCAGCACCTCTCGTTGTTTGATCGGGCGCAGCCACGAGCTTAGTTTGTCGCGGTTTCTTCTTAGAAACGAGAAATGTATGGAATATGATAGCCGTTTTTATCCAGTGACATTTCAAAACAATTGCCTTTGCCTCTCCGCAAAACGGTTTAAATCTGTGAACCGAAAATGATAGGTGCGTCGCAAGCTGCATATTCGGAGATAAAAGGGAGACCGGATGGGCGAAATAAAGGTCCTTTTATTATGACTGGTACAGAAATATGAGTGTAAAATAATAAGTAAACATAAAATAATAATCGCTGGAAAGATGAGCAATAAAAAGCGCCACAGAAGATGCTGAAGACAGCTCATGCATGTCCACCAAAGGCCTGGGGGCTGTTCCAAGAAACTGACTTAAGTTCATTTTGACTTAAGTTTAAGAATTGTCTTAAATTCCAAACTTTGAAACTTCCACATACGGTAAGTTAGACATAATTAAGATAAAACTTGTGTCAAACACTTAAGTCAAACTTAAGATCTCTTTCTTGAATTGGTTTTGAGACAACCTTAACTTTTATCTTAAATTTACTAGAATTTAAGATTTGTCTTAGCTAAGTCTGTTTTGTTGGAACGGGCCCCAGATCGCCTTTTGGCTGGATAGTGAATTTCAATATGGCACGCCTGATTCGAACAAAGCTATTCCTTTTTGCAAGTAACTGTTTTCGTTCCCTTTTCTCAGAAGGACTATGGCAACAGTGCCTGTGGGTGATTTTGTGACCTGGGTCAATCGAAGCCTTTATTTGTACAGATGTATCGGACACCTAAAAAAGGGCGTAACTGACGGAAAGTACTCTCTATGGGGTTTCTCAAAAAATAAGAATTTCAACAAAGTCGGCCTATTTGTCTTGCTGCATCCACCGTCAAAAAATCAAGGCTCCAAAAACGACCGATTTTGGCCATATTTTACCTAAAATCACAAATTCATGACTGCCCGGGTGCAAGAAAAGAGGCCGTCGTCCTAATACTCTTTCATTATAGGTTTCATTAAGTTAAAGTTAAAATGTGTCATTACCTACCAGGTGTTTGGCAATTTAAATTGTCTGAAGGGTACCTGGATTCACGCCAAGTATTCAAGACTCAACCTACCCTCTGACACAGCCATCTTTACTGAAAAGTGGCCATGAACGACCCACGGAATTTCGTGTGTGGCAAGGGCAACAACGCGAATGCTTAGTCGGAAGTTTATCGGTCACATCGACACCACTTGCACACGCCGTCTATATATGCACTGTACTTGTTTGGTCTTAGCTACGAGATCGGGGTTCCTTTGATTTTGTTTACTTCGATTACACCCCGTTTTAATAAATTGCAACTATTCAAGTCAAAGGTGGTCACCATACTACGTAACAGCAAACTGAAAGGGATTTCCCTGATTTCAACCTACGGGAATGGCTGAATGTGATATCGGTTTCGTTACTTCAACCAATGAGAAGATATAATATTCAATATTCCACTGTGTTACCTTTCTTTGCACTGTGAAAGAGTGGAGACTTAACAAGGATGTGCTCTCAAAATGGCGGCACTTCCGTATCCTAGTAGACAACAGCGCAGATCTAATTTCGGGGGCTCAATTTACTCAAAACAACTCCAGGGATCTAGTGAATACCAATTGTGGCAACCACTTTCCATTTAGTCTACAAAACTGCTGTCAAATCTCACTCACTCCATTTTGATCATTTTTGAGAAGCCACACATGTCTCTAGTGTGGCCTCAGACCTTAAGGTTATCGAAACAGGAACGGCTTGCAATTGAAATCGAGTTGAACAGTTTGTTTAAAGACCGCTTTACGAAGATGACATGTACTGACTTTGAGTAATAATTACATATAGCAGCACAATATATAAACTTGGTACAAATAATCTAGTCAAAATATTAAGAATCGCAGTGAGTGAAAGTTTCACAAAAATTAATTAACATGTCTCACAAAGTGGTTGAAAGAGATAAGTACTAATAGGATTGAAGGTAAAAATCACATTTTGCCGGGAATTTTTAATGAGCTTCATTTGCGCTGAGACACAGTCTATGAAAATATAAAATCTCCATAATTACATTTCTTTTCTTTATCGTTAGCTAAATGGTTTCATATAGCTTTGCTCCGAGCATTCAGAACTAGTCGACACTGCACGTGAATGGATATAGAATTAAAAGAAAAACTTTTTCACACAGCACAATCACAGTATTTTTGATGGAAAGACTTTGGACAACAGTTGAGCATATACTTCGTATGAGGCAACCAGCACAAGTTCGTTGTAGTCGGTCGTATTATATGGTAGTTTCCATGTAATTGTTTGTTGTAAAAACAGAAGCCAATCACGGTGTTCGTCGAGACTGATTTTATTAGAGCGAAACGCCTAATTCGATTTCCATTTTAGCTAATCAGGGCGAATGGTTACAGTTGAAAAGTCCCATATGAGCAAAGTCTACTTCATCAATACACAATCAAATGGGGGTGGCAAGGGGGGCATGGCTGCCCTAAAATTCTCCCAGTTTCCATCGGGCAGCTCATGAGTGCCAATGTCTGACGGGCAAAATCCTGGCTAATACTCTGCCCTGCGCCCGCCACCCCAACTCAAAATCCTGAATCCGCCCCTGCAATCTACATGTACGGTGATCTTAGTTGTTTTCGAACACATTTCATTGAATAGTTGTTATCGTACAGGGCAGTATTGACGAAATGTATCCTGAAGAAGTAAACAACTCCAGTGTAATTCTGGCGCAGTGTCTCATGCTAACGAGGGACACGCAGGTGTTTCTGTAATATACGATTTCCATGTACATGTACCAACCGAAACGAACAAAACATTAAGTCACTATTACGAAATACAGTGCAAGCAAATGTAACGACAGTACAATGTATGTACTAAAACCACCAACCATAAAAGTGTACAGGCAACAAAACGGCAACGTCACGCGACCTTTGACCTTCAGCTCAAAATACTAGATAAGAAAACGAGCATAATTTACATGTATTCACAAACTTGTAGTTGCCGTGAGCCCGTGACGCAAACTAGATATCAAATCACACCAAACAGTTATAGCTAAATATATGAGTAAGACACTAACTGATTTGTGAACTGCAATCTCAAGGTCACAGCGAACAACGCCCGAACCCCCGGCATGAACCACGAAGGAAGACTCGGGGGAAGTAAATGGAGCGAAATACTACAACTAGAGACACAAAAGAATGCAACGCATGAACCAGAAATATTATAATAAGTAATCAAAAATATAATAGTTACATCATGAAAACCTTGCAACCTCACAAGACAGTGAAGACCAATGACATATGCCTGCACAGCACACATATCAGAATACGAGTGAATACTATCTGGCGGGCGTAAAAAGCTTTTAAATGCCAGTACCACGTGACGAGTCCACGATTTGGGGGTACTTCAAATATGCATGTACAATTCTGGCAATGAAAATTCGTATCAAAACAGAACAGGGTTGCACGCAGCGTTAAATCGACATGACCGCGCCTTTGAGCCCATTCGAAGTGCATTGACGCACTAGTGATTCTTGGTTAGACGGGCGTTCAGTAGTTGCTCGCCCAGAACATTCGGTGACAAGACAAGGTCGGTATAGTCAGGTTCCCTATGTCCAAATTTTAACATTCGTTGGATTTTTTTGGGGAAAGTGGAAATTATACATTTTTGGAAACCTCATGGAATGACGAATCACAAAATAATTGATTCCATTTTCGGTGGCCATCTTGGCGGCCATCTTGGATTTTCAAAAATGGCGCCGGCAAAATGGATTTTGCCCAATATATCCGCCCTTGGGTCACAGAGAATGTTAGTTTTTAGTCTCGTCCATGCGTCGGTTCACCTTTTTGTTGACCTGGGACTGCCACACAATGTGTGGTGGAAATTCACGACAGTTCCGATAAGTCCGCTCAAAAATAGTTGGGCAAACGGAAAGAGTTACCGAAAAATGTCATTAAATCAGACATGGTCGCTTAGCATGGTTTTGATACCCAACATTACAAAAGATGACGACACTGCTTGTTTACTAAGTAACGAGTAGCATACGTGAACCTGAAAACCGTCACGTACACTTACTTATCCTTCTACGATTGGCCAACAAAGCCGAACATAAAAATGTCTGCCACGACCAGTTCCTCATATGACGTCACTGGTTTGACAGTAAAGGAACCAAGTGCTGAAAGAGGTTATCGCCCGGGGTCATTGGAGGCAATGGAAATTATAATACAATCAACCAGGCCAAGGCATTCTGATAATACCTGTAGGATTTACATTTTAAGACATAAAAGTCGATAAAAGTCTTTTGACGGCAGCCGCCGGGTCGTCTCTGATTAAGTCAACAAAAACTACCTGTGAATAGCATTTTGGCATAAATTTAAAATTTAATTCTCATAGTTTCAGTAATTATCATGAAGAGCAGTTCTATTCGTAACACCTGGTGTGTAGTAATGCGTGTCAGGTAAAGTGTGTTTTGCAATCAAGAAGTGATCAACAATGTGGTTTCAACCAAATATACAAATATACTGAAGTTGTATTAAATTTATTTGACAGTTATCTTGATATAAAAATGAAACTACAAGTGCGCTCAGTGATTGTCTAGGTACAGATTTCCCTTTAAAATCTCTATCACATTCCATGTGAATTTAGAAGAGGCAAAGAGGGCTGCATAACCTCCGACCTTGTGAGTGAGGCCCTTGGATATGGAATTTATTGAAACCCTGAGAGTATTTCTCTAGAGTTTAATCATTCATTGAGCAAATTCCGGCTATTTTTGTAAAGGAAAAATTAAAGTATCTCAACGACAGAACACGGTCCGCTCAAATCTTGGGCTGTCTGTAAAATCCAGGGTACTTTGACGTTTCAGTCGAGTGATATGTTTCACAAGTCACTCACATCTTGGGCTGTCGTGTTTAATGTCCGGAGTATGTGGGTGGTTGACCTCCGTAACAGCGCCTTCTTGCAGAGCATGTCCCTGTTGGATAACGCCTGTTCCTTGTGGGTAATCCTGGCTTGTAACAACCGTGATACACGCAACTCTGTCTGGGGACACGCGACAGCAGTATACGGAGGACACGATGGAAACAAAAACTTCAGCTACCGCAAACAAAAAGATAGGGATGTGATGCAGGCTATGCATCCAACCATATCCCTCAAATTTTTTAGGTATGGCAAAATAGCCTGCTTCTCCCGTCAATATGGTCGCCATCACGGTAGCAACGATGCAGAAGCCCATGTGAAGGTTGCATCGTTGCTTGGTTTTCACTGCAATCCCCGATGCTCCCGCCACGATGAACCAAATTTCAGTCCAGATTTCGATCAAGCCCCCGCTGTAAACCATTATCAATTCGTAAACAATGTAAATGAAGATGCCGTTGATGAGGCACAAACCGCCTAGAACTAGCTGTGTAATGGCCAGGCGGTTAATGAGCGTTAAGTAGTGATCTTGTCGACACTCGGTCGGCTGCATTTTCTTTCAAACTGCAACGAAGGAAAATATATTAAAACGCAACTTAAAATCAGTGAAAACTGATTCAACACAATGGCTGCTGTACTTAAACCGCTTTCACGATAGTCAAATAAAAAGAATTACAGTGGCCGCTAGAGGGCATAATATTTTGGAGGCAAAAATACCCAACTTTGTTTCGGTCATGACAAGATCTTGAGTTTATAGTGGTGCCGGGCTGTCCGCCAGGAGACAGACTTTGTCACACTTTCTTCTGAGGACATGTAAATACGGTCTTTAGATTTTGTTGGTGCAAAAATAAATCATCATGATAGCAAACCGTTGGTAGAAACTAACAACCCGCTGTGTTTTACACGTTTCTTTTGGGCGGAAGTGCTCTAATATGTTGCATGTGTATAAATCCATTGGTGAATTTTGGATGGATGCAACCACTGTTTTTCAAGGAAAATGTTCGCGTAGTTCCTAAATCCCGTAATCAGATGTGTTTTTCATTCTGTCCGTAGGAAGACAGTCTATGAAGTCTCGCTCACTGATATCGCTGTACTGTGTTTCGCACATAACATAATCAATACGTATAAATACTGCTCCAATTGAAGCTACATTTCGCCCCGTTATCTAATTGATGAAAATCAAATTAGCTCATATACTGCAATAACATCGGTTCCTTAATATTCCTTACAGTGATAAGATGGCTATTTCCGTTACCAACAAGAATATCAAAATTTTCAACATCTCAAGACAACATAACACGTCAGTGAGGTTGGCCAACGCTAAAAAAGGAAATTCGCACCTTACCTGTGACGAGTTTGTAACGAAAATAGAAACCTATCACAACAAGAATAATATGGTTGACTTTACGAGAATGCAATGTTTAATTCGATTTTTGTAATTTTTAGCTAGCTAAACAAGGCGAAATATACTTTTGACTCATGTGGTCACATCAGATTAGTAGTGATAGGATGTGTCAAAAACTTTGTCGTTTTTTATCGAAAATGTAATCAACGTTAAATAATGATAACCCATGAAAAGGCCGAAAGCTTTCCTGTTTGTGTGCTGTGTGTGGCTTTCGTGTAGTGTAAACGATGTCTTACCTGTATCAGGTGGTGTTGGTCAAACGTATTGGTCGTTTTACTGCGATAGTCTGTTGACGACGAGCTGTTTACAGGGTATTTATAGAATTGCGAATGACCGGCCATAGCAACTGAGAACGCTTCTTTGATTCCTGGAAGTTATCAACAGAGGCACAGTTTCCTGGAAGATAAGCACTGATAATTTGACAGGCATTCAGTCGCTACGTCACTTGTTCACCAATGTCAGAAGTTGCCTGTGGGTGTGTTTTAAAGGCAGCTACGTGTATACTTTGAGATTGCGCGTGGATGGAGAGAGAATGGTTAAATCCAGTAATTAATTTATTTATGAACCACGTATTGAGGTTAGTGAAACCCTAATTAATTTCTTTAACCATGAAGAAGAGTATCTACGCTAGTGCCTTCTGTAAGGATTATTTCAATCAATTTAAGTCGTATAATCCGTTGAAAATCACGTGAGATTGCATAAAAACTATTGAAACATACTCTCTGATACTTAAGTACTAGTCCACGAGAGCACCAGCCATGAGCGGCAAGGTGGGGGTCAGCCGATTTTCACCAAATTTGGCACATAGGTAGTCCTATGGGNTATAATCCGTTTTGAAAATCACGTGAGATTGCAGAAAAACTATTGAAACATACTCTCTGATACTTAATTAGACTTTTTCCTAAGTATGAAGTCGATCTACTGCCTGTTCATTTTTTTCTTTTATTTTATATTTTCTTAAAATCTGCGCGATCAAAACAAATGAGTATTACCCGTAATGCTGTGCGGTTTGACCTTTTGGCAACTCTGTACTGCTTCAAAGACGAGAAGTTCGCCTTAGCCAGGAAATTTATTCATTTCTTGATCATTTTGATGACGATGTAGCTCCATGTATGAGCCGAACATTAAACTATTACGCTTAGAATTGGATGAAACCATTAGATGGGGGATATTACTTACTGAATTTGATAGTAATCGTTGTGCTCGAGTCGTCGAGTCCAGTAAAATCTGCAGTATAGCCTAGGCCTATCAGTGTTGTGAAAAATATTTTAAACTCATTTTAGCTTATGAATATATTATCTGAAAATGTACTCATAATAGTTACTTACTGATAAAAATTTGTACAAATAATTTCCAGGTCATTACTTGCGTGTATTAATGATTACAGGACTAAACCTTTACTTGGCAATTGTGAAGTGGAAACATTATGACGGCCCTGACTGCGCATGCGCACCCGGGGGGGCTCGGAGGGCTCGAACGAGACCCCCATTTGGCGAAGTGAGTAAAACGGTCCGCCTCAGAGAAACAAAAATTCTGAAAAATTAGAAAACGATACAAAGGTTCGTTAAAATGGCAGGTACTATCAAAATTCTGCGAATGCACAATTCATAGCTCTGAACGTACCCCGTTTTTTTGGTAAAAGGCCCACATTCTCAAAAATTCGAGCCCAAAAATTTTTAGGCTGGGTGCGCGCGTGCTGCATGCCTCTAACATGATATTTATTAAAGACTGTCTATGGATTATTGCAGATTCGCAATAAGGTGCGGTTTTAGGCAAACTAAACAAGACACAATGAACACAATTCATAATTTGACAGTTACGTTTAACGTTTGTGGGAAATTTAACTAACAACACCAAAACTGCCATGGCAATGGCTTGCCAACAATACATTCTATAAGGTATTCAGCTGTTGAAGTACACTAGGCAATGGATGTTATTTGATCTCTCATATATGGCAATGAAGAAAATTTTATTTTTATTTTTGATTCGGGACTTTTGGTTTCTCCGTTACAAATGAAGAATTGGAAAGAGTCTACTGCAATGACAAAGGTACTGACTACAACAACAGGCGCCTACTCCAACACATTTTCCCAATACAAGGGTTATGTCGTAGGCCTAAATCGTACCGCTCTGTCTACTTTGCATGGAGTCAAACAAATTGTTATTTACTCAATGCATATATATACATGTATTCCTTTTGCCTACTACTTAGCACTCAGATAATTGTGATTTCTTTATGGTACTAATAAACAAAATTTATGCCCAATACCATTTCCGAGTTTTGATTCTGAAAATCGGGCGAGGACTTAAAATGTAATGAAACAGAATTATTAAAGCGGCTACAAACCCACATTCCACCAATGATCAAATAACTTTGGATTTCCACCATTTTCCGCAACACATCTGCTTTCAGTAAGTTTTTTTACCCAGGAGAGAATGGGTTTCTTGGCTTGGAAAGAATTGACCAAGAAAAAATGACATGCTGTTTCAAGCCAACGTGATAAGCTGAGACCGGAGCAATAACGAACTGTCAGTTCTTTCTAATCACCTGCACTTTGAGGTAAGGAATGGGCCGAGGCAACAAATAGTCAAAATCAAGAGTTGGTGGAAGGCAGGTTTATAGCAGCTTTAACCGCAATGACGTAATCACATTAACGAACAGAATGTATTGCAGAGCCAAAGTTTAGCCTGCACAACATCAAATATATTTCAGTGGAGTAATTCTCAACATAACGTAAATGTAAATGCAAACAAGAGTTGCTGCATGACATTTAATGAATCGAAATATGCTTGAAGTCATGGACACATTTATTTTAATTAGTCAGTTCCCACCACTCAGCATGAAGTAAATTACATGAACACTTACAAAGCAGGCACTGCATCACTGTTTTTGGAGTCGCACGTAAGCAAACAGCGATCAGGTATTCTTGGTTTACTTAAATAAAAGTAAACTGTTAGATTTATGTACTGTTCGAAGATGAAAAATTTTGTCGTGTCCTGTTGTATTGACTGTAATCTATATCAACGTCAAGCTACTGTGCAAAATTAACTTTAAAGGTAGTGTCAAGTGTTCACTGAAGCAGTGACAGTTTGTTTTGATAGATCAGTTAATATTTGTTGCCATTGCAAGACCATTTACCTCAAGGCTATGGACTCGGTGGTCCCTGGGAGTCATGTAAATTTTGTGCACGCCTTTTTCTTCTCTCAAGCGTCTGCTAATTATGGACACCAGTGGCAGGGGAGTATAGACCTTTCTTAGTCTTTGACTGCTTACTTCTTGGATTTTTTACTGAAGCACCTGTGTAGCTTGCACGTTTGAACGATTGTGAAAAGTTATAATGTAATATTGAGCACTGAAAAACTAAAACCAAAGATACATGTACAGTACCATTGGGTACAAGTAATAATAGCGATAGTAGGTGAGGAGCAGTGTGGACTGTGACATAAAATGAGTTGAGGTAACGCTACACATGCCAGTGATTGAATGTTTTGGGGAGTTCGCAAAATATATTTTGGTCTTGTATTTCGGGGATTGTCAATACTAAAAGTTGGCTTTACTCAATTAGGCCGGTAAATAGCAACTGTGTTGGCAGACAAATGGAAATGAAAGATTTTAAATCATGAGAAAGTACTCTAGGCCTAGCGTTGACCTAGGTGCTCAAAATAGTGGACGAGTCTACAATCATGTACTTTATCAATTGCTGAGTACGTGTGAAATGACAATCTGGCGGTCACACAACCCGTTCTGATAATTTAAAGATGTATGCATTATATGACTCGACCAAAGTGTTGTGTAACGGAAGATGGAGATCCACGCAGTATTGTTAGCTGGTCTGCTCCTCGCAATTGGCTGCTCCAGTGACCGATGTAAACCTATGGGTAAATACTCTATGGGTAGAGGGGTCTTTTAGACACAACTAGTTATTTTTGGACATCTTTAGGAAGATTATGGAGAAAAGTTGTATTTAGTCTTCAGATTTTCTTATTTTGTTTTGGCTATGCTCACTATAAGCTTGGGTAGAGCTAGGCAGGGAATCCATGGGGTTTTAGAACAAAAATATTAACGCTTCGTGTGATACCAGAACGCAAATATCACATCTGTTGATCCTCATTTGACCAATGAATGCAGGCTATGCATTGCTTTTCAGAATAGTGAAATTGGTCAAGTAGGTCCCCTAAAAATGTTCAATTTGGGCAAACTTTAGAATATTTGATCTCGGTAATGAATGATTGGGTTCATATGCTTAATGCACTCGTCTTCAAAATGCTGTTTAGGAAGTGTTTAAAATGTCTCACGTTTGCATGAGGGACTATTGTGGCCTTTATCATTATGAGAAAAACAGTTGTATACAACGGAAGCGAAATGACAATTAAGACAACTGTAGCAATGTTTTTTAAGCGGATTTCATCGTGAACATTCATATCAAACAAAATTTGGTTGTGTAATCAATTCCATTGTTTTGCTATGGATGTCCTTTTCTCCTTTGCTACTGTAAAGTAAACCAATCAATGGCAAGTTGGTATCAACCGTCAAATATCAAATGCTACAGGATTTATAAATTAAGAAAATATTTACTTTTAGTGAGTAAAAATCTTCGTTTTTGTAGATATTTGGAAAAATACATATACAGGGTTCTAAACTTAATATGAACAAACTATCACGCGAGAACGGCTGCTTCCAATTCTTATTTTTCCAAATATTAATTTGCTGTCGGTATATTCAAATACATACAAATTAATCAGACGAGGACGCACAGTTCTTATTCAAAAATGATTGTGATGGACCAGACGATGTTTTTCGGCTGCTTTAGACTATTCGGTAAGAGTCACCTACAGGGAACGGCTGTATGAGACTATTGCCGATTATTCTATGCTTTTAATTTCTTACTTATGGCATTTCTCTGGTAGAGACTGAGGCTCCGCCTGGGAAGAACGTCTTAAGTGGGAATTCTAGGGTAATGGAGGTTTTTCAATTCACATCTATTTCCTTTACATCCACCAATCTAGAACACAGAATGAGTATCGTTAGTCACTAAAATATACAAAATTTTTATTCAGCCATTTTTTCTGTTTGCATTATTTTTCTGTTAATTTTGTTAGATTTTTCAAAAAATGGGCGGGATTTCCGTGTAAACCTGATTACATGGCGGCTGTTGAGTGAGTACCCAAAATGCGTGAGTCAGCTGTCACTCACTTTGGTGGGCATTTTAGGTTGTTGTGTACCACCAAAAATACAAATTAAACAAAAAGAAACATTTTAACTTCATCTGTGTTTGAGAATAGTTGGAGTTGTGTTCAGAGAGAGGGCTCTGTCTTAAAGGGGATGCTTTAATGTGACTAAGGCTAAATATCATTAAAACGGTAAATTCCATCAAGAAGTGTTCTTCCTTAACATGAACGATTGTACGATTTCACAAAAGTAGGAATAAAGAGGTTATCGATTCCATCATTGGGACCTCTCTCTTTGAGCTGGTCTCATCCAAGGATCTATCACTTCAAGAAACATGAAATGGCCGGCTATTGATTCTATCTGTCAGATTCTCAGTTTTAGTCAAATGATTTAAAATTTCGAGAAAAAAGCAGGGTAGATGGCTCCACTGTCGCTTGTCAGAGAGGGTTCCTGGAGAAATATAGTTTTGCATTCAATAAATTTGCCGTTATAAATTTAAAAAACAGCTCTTTTCCGTGGCAGAAACGACAGGGTGTCGGTTGGGGGCAAGTGTCAGTGCGGTCGCTTTTGAGTTTTTGTCTGACGTATTCGAACCAAAATCCAGTCCTCGTTTTAGCGTTTTAATATATACTATTAGATGCATTCCTCGCTTAATCTCAGTGCAAAACGTGATTTTTTCCGTATTGTCTCGTTTTATCTATTTCTAAATTCCGTTGTTTTTTAACCTAAAAAGAGGCTCTTTTTAAATGGCGACTGTGTGAATAAGATGTAGCCAATTGTTTCATTTGTAGTGTGAAGCGATATCTTGCGATCACTTGCGTGACTTAGCTTTTAGTCTCGCAGGGCATTCGCTAAATACGTAACACAGACTTGGGTAGATGTAAGACCATAGCGGACATTAATCTTAGTGTTTGGTGAAGTTGGCATGTTGAATAATTTGTTTCCTTTCGATAAGCGATGATTTCTCGCAACAATGTGCCTCCGACAGGGTTTCTTGCTTTTGCGGAACACGTGCCGGCTTTACTTTCAGTCCCCTCCTCATGCAAAGACTGGGCAGATGCAGGATATTTCACAAATGGCAAGTACATGGTCGATCCTGATGGTCCAGTCGGCAAATTAGTCCCTTTCTTAGTGGAGTGCCAGTTTGATGCTGCAACCGGAAGTAGCAACACCATCATTCGCCATGATGTGGAGAAAAATACTACGATTCCAGTTACCTGCCAATCCCCCGAATGCTACGTAAGAAGTGTGACATATACGATACCTTTACCCCAAGTCCTTTCAATAATAGATTCTGCAAATTCCTGCTATCAAGAGATGGTGTACACGTGCTATGGTTCCGTTTTGCAAAGCGCCGGAAATACGCATTACGCGAAGTGGTTTGGCCGAGGCATCAAGTACTCGTGGGAATGCGACTGCGGTCGTCTTTCTTCTTGCGATAACCCAAATTTAAAATGTTCGTGTGATGCGAATGACAATGTATGGAGGCAGGATATTATGACAGTCAAGCGAAAAGACCGACTTCCCGTTACTAAGATGACGTTTGGCGACGTGGACCTAAACGAGTACGGACACCATAAGTTAAGTCCATTGGTTTGCTCATGAGTTGTATTTCTTGAATGAACTGAATTAAACGTTTTAATGTAACAAGTTGTCTAAAACAAATCAAACCCGTTTTTGTTTTTTTATTTATTGGTGGTTTTTAACTTTACTCAAGACCGTTTCTTCCCGTGATCGGAGTTATTCCTTTTGGAAGTGTAACAGAAAGACGTGCTGCAGCGCTGGTAAGGGTTGGGCGTGTGGTAGATTTAATTGAAACCCAATTCGTTTGCATTCAACGGATATACATTTACATGTATATTCATGTCAATCTCATTACTTATTTATTTTATGCATACCATTTTGGGAAGATTCGGGCTTCTCGGCTCGTTCAAGAAATGTTGATTATAATATTCGATTCTACAAGTAGGCTTGAACTGGCACCGCGTAACAATGCCGCCCTGCTCAGTCTTTGAAAATAGCTAGTTTGGTTCCACGTGTTCAGTTGCGGAAGAACCCTCTTTGATTCTTTTTTACTAGGTTAGCGTTCCCACAGTAACTGCCCTTGATCACACCATGGACAGAATTGAAATCATTGATTGTTCCTAACGAGAATGTTAGCCGCTCATCCACTCCAATTTAAAATTTGCGACTTTGATTTGACATTGCGGTTAGTTCCGCTAAACAAACTCAGGCCAGTCCCACCACAATTCTTGTCGCGAATCAAGTCCCACACGTGCAAAGCAAATGCGGTGGAAGAGATATTTTGCATTGCAAAACTTGCCCGAGTATATATTTTTAGTTTCGGATATCAGCAAATAGGCCATGTAAATTTTCACTTCATCATCCGCAGCATGATTGGCCCTGATGAATTTGGCAGAGCAGAAACAGGCGCAATTTAACGACGACGAACGGAAAGCATTGTCAACCAGGCTTAGGAGACAACAAGAGATGAACAGCACGAAGCCATTTTTATTTACAAACAATTGCATAGAAGGCAAACAGAATAAATATCACATACAAAATATTATTATGAATAAATTGTTTTCACGTCACAAATATACAATCTTGGTACCCGACCTCGCGAACATGTCCAGAAATACATACAGCCTTTTACAACATGTTAGGGTCATGTGGCTAGTTGCGTGACACACGGTTCTCGTTTTAGTTTCGCGGTACCGTGCAATCACAATTAAACTTGAAACCGTTTACATTAAATTAAAACGAATATCTCGTGTCACACAACAGCCATAACAGGTAACTTTTAAACCATACGACGGTACAAAAAGCAAAAAGAGAGAGACAGAGATACAAACTACATGCCTAGTGCCCAAGTTACTAAAATTGCAGTTATCGTCTGCTTTTTGTGACGGCAACAATTATCGTCTGCTTTTCGTCACGGCAACAATTATCGTCTGCTTTTCGTCACGGCAACAATTATCGTCTGCTTTTCGTCACGGCAACAATTATTGTTGTTCATCACGTTTAACGCTGGTTTATCACCACACAGCTGAAGACACAATACTATGGTGGAATAGATTGGGTTAATGAAACGCCACGCAAGTTTTGTGACAACCACTACGTAAATCCCGGCGTGGTCGAGAAAAGATTTTTGACGAAGTCCTGTCACTGATCCTAGACACCGCAATATCCACCCTTTCAGGGGAAGGTGGACAAGTTAAGTATTAGAAATATTCCTGCTTACAATTTCATTTTTTATTACGACATATATTATCAAGAACCTGTATTTGGGGCAATAAGACGAAAATCTAGTGTTGAGGTTGCATTATGGGAAACTCGAAATTCACAAGTGAAGCAGGAAGCTTCTCACAGAGGTGCCTTAACTGATTATTGTTCTCAGTGTCGAACACAAATACCTTTATTCATTAGCAGCCGCAAGTGAATGCCGAGTCTCCCATGGCCTAATTGTTGCTGCGCTTAGGCCTGCGTGTCCAGGTATCAAAAGCCAAGCAGACTAGTTCTACAGAAGTGTGCATATTGTTCAGCATTTGTCCTGTAGCACACAATTAAAGTATTCTAATGTCAGGTTTTGTTCAGTTGACTCGGTGACAACACATGTTGAAACAGACTTTCCTAAGGAGATACTATAGGATTCAGAATCCTAGGGAGATATGATTGAGCTTCACACGAAGGTGGACACTGCCGTCGGAGCTTGGCCGTCCTCTTTGGATTGCCTTTGATTGGATCCATATTGACCGATAAACGAGCCGTCCTCGTTGAACTTTGTTGGATCGTCCTCATAAACGCCAAGACTGTCTGTGTCACTCTCAACGCCAGGTTTAGTATCGCTATCAAGGGAGGGGCGTTTCTTTTTGGGAGGCTCTTCCCTGAAAACAAAACCATCAGAATTCTTCAGCAGCTGAAGTTATCACTCCAAACCTCACTGCAAGTGCAAATTTATATTTTTGTGTCATTTCAGTAGCTTGGCATTTCACGATTTTTCACTATGTTAAAATCACGCAGCGCGACTGCTGGATTGACAACAACTGTTTGACATGACCCACACGGTAAGGGGCATACCCGGTGATTCAAATACTTAGAGGAAACCGAGAATAGTGTCTGCAGCTTCGTGAACTGTGGGAATACCCTGCATTCCTCGAACGAGTGTTGGATGGATATCTTAAGACATTCGTCTTGAATACACGTATGTGTACATGGCTTTCAAAACACAAAACAAACAGGACTTACGGTCTTTTGAATTCTTCGAAGGTGCGCTCGGGAGGGTCGTCAACTGCAAATGCCAAGGAACACAAAATGTAAGCACGTCCAAGAGATTTCAGCTACATGTACATAAACAAATGCATGCATAATTTACATGTACGCATGGGATTAGAAGAATCGCACTGTACTATCGCAATGGAATGGAACTGCTCAAGTACCCCATAGACTAAACAATAGTATGGAGAAAGATAATAGCGAAAAACAAATTAGATATAAATACACTACCAAGATGGCAGTCATCTACATTTCATTTCTTCAGTTGTCTTAAATTTGCTAATTACAGGTTGCTTCACCAAAACAGTTGTGAGTTTGACCCTAAAAACGTGACTGTGAGCGGGCGATTTCTCAAAATGAGGCCAAATAAATTGCACTGGTAATAGGGTTAAATTTAACATAAATGCAAGAGTAAAGAATCAAGGGACACCATAAAGGATTACGTTTATTGAGTGGAACCATTCAATACGCGGTCACATTCTAATGCTCTGCTAGCTGAGCCAAACTACTTTCGATAAATGGCAGAGTATTTGTCGATTTCAATAAATGTCTGAGAGGCAACCGCGATCATTGGCTACTTCTAGTTAAACCAAACAACAGATTTTGCTATCCTATCCAACAATAAACTGAAATCTACGTTTTTTCGGCCGTAGCCTAAAACCGGTAATGTCCCTTTAAAAAATGAACCGTATAGCTTGACGTGTGTGTGTGTGTAGTTGTGTTTACAGGCATGACTTACTTCGATACTTCTGGCCACGGTTGTAGCGAACCCAGCAAACGATAAAGAGGGCGATAATAAGAAGAACTAAGATCACCATCAATACGATAAACCATACTCCAATAGAGGGCGAGCCAACCTTACGCCCAAGAGCTGGAACGAAGAGTAACAAAATAAAGGACAATAATGAAATGTAGATACTTGTATAAGTTATAATGCAACAAAGAGAAAGTATAGATCCGCCGCCACTCAGCGAAATGCTAGCCAGGGAACCATGATCACAGTTAGGTACTCGTCTCTCGACCGTTGAGCAACGAGCGTTGCTGTAACTTTAATTAAAATGATTGTGGTCCGTAGGCATTTCCTTCATGGCAACTGCAACTCCATGCAAAAACGAGTAGCGGCTAAATGGCTAAGTGAGGAGAAAAACCAGTATTATAAATGTGACGAAAAAAACTGTCCAGTGCAGGCGGAATATGCCTGTGCACACAGCTATCAAATACCCGGGGCTCTTGAAAAAGAGGGTTGGTTAGGACATGCCGCCAGCTCGGGGACTCTTGCTCTCTCCTGTATTATTTCGGTTGGATATTCTGCACTGTCTTTCAGATTTGTTAAGGAGCAATGAACAGAAACCTAATGTAAAAATAACCTATGGATTTGAAAAGTTAATGTTGTAGAATTGGTCTCACCCTGTTACTTGCTAGGAACGGAATTGATTTCTAGACGTGAAAAGAACTGACAGGGTCTTATTGGTTCAAAGGCAAGTTCACTAACTTGTAGGGCATGTTTGTTACAACCGTTAGAGTAGTATGGCCACCAGGGGGCATTCCAGGCGATTTTCGCAACCAGTTTCGTTTTAGCAAAGCCGTGGAAGAGCAAATGCCTTTGTAAAGAAAGTTAGTGTTTTATCATCAGAACACGGTTTAAGGGGGCTTAAAGTGAAGGAGTTCGGAACGGGGTGCCCGTTTTCCATTTTTCCATTTAGCTATGCATTGAGTTGTTTTGTGTTTTTGAATGTGCGTTTGCACACACTCCATTGACTTTGCGTAGACAAGAATTACACTGGGATTAAATTACACAGAATGACATTATTAAATACTAGACCATCCGAAGTCACCTTCGTAAATGATCTGTGTTACATTTTGGGGCAAGATCGATTTTTGAAATTTTGCTGCATAGATTTATATATTTGTATAGCTATTGTAACTTCCAGTAAAGGGCCGGACTATGTGCTTCAAGTCATTAATTTATGGTTTACAAAATAAAAGAAACAAAAACACATTACAGACGCACCAGTGGGTTCGGCAAGGTTGACGTCAATCGTCTTGGACGCAGCTTTGAAAGTGGGTCCGTTGGTAGCTATGACTCTGACTTGATATGTTTCACGAGGTACAAGATTGGTTAGGTTCTGCCAAAGCCTTTGCGAAACAGGCTCAGTGGCGTTCCAATCCTTGGCACCTGATGCGGCAGAAACAAAACTGCATTGTTAATAACAGTAATATCTAGGGTCACACTGGGAGAGTGTTCCGCAAATCTTCTTTCTTGTGAGAAAAGCAAGATCGCGTAAGACCTCGAAAAACTGCGAGAATGAAAAGCGAGAGTCTCGCGAATACGCTCAAGAGTTTACTACACCGTAGTCTGTCGAACAAAAATGGCAGCCACCGACGTTATAAGGTGGTTTGAAAGAATGGAGGATTGAATTGTGGGATTGAATTATCTCTGTTCCATAACCGCAGATACACTGTAACGCTTTGCGGTCTACGGAACTTATCTCGGATATTTCAGAAAATTGTCACATATATTCGAACAACCAAAAAATGAGATTAAAACAACTGTCAGAGTGGAGCAGAACTGAGTCGAGTTTTTCACGTTTCATGGTCAATTTTCAACAGTTTTCCTGGATGCATTGGCGACAGTCTTGCTAAGTCATGCGAATTCGTTCTAAATAATTTGAAAATAGACAACGCCATGTCTGTTCCTTAATGTGACAACTAGACAGGGCACGCGCTTTTTAGCGCGTGTTACTAACGAGTAGTTTCGAACACTTGCTTAACCTGCTCGAAAATGAGAACGAGGTTGTATTTATATAAGAGCCAATCATGGTTTCGAAAATGATCATGTGGGCCTACCTTTTAACTTATACTGTACGTAGAAAGCACTAGCTGGTTTGTACTTGGTGTCTTTATTAGGTACCCACGTGACATTCATTGCGGTGTTGGTGTAACCGTTGATAGCTATCTGTGGTGGCCCAGGAGCTGTAATACGTGAATGGATATCATACAGTGTATTTATTATGCCACTACTTTAACCAATGTGTGAATTTAAATTCTAGTTTGTTTTAATAATTAAAAAACAACCAATTGTCATTTCTTAATCTCTCTATTAAACGTACAGAGGGCAGTGTGTTCTGCAAAGTTATGCATAGCTAATGTAAAATGTAGTAGCATGTTTGCGGATACCCAGTGGACGAGTGCCATTGGTAAATTTTTGACACATCTTATTTTCTGAAACTATTCGATTTAGCAATAAAAATGTAGTCTACGCTCTACTCACGGCCGCTACTTGAAGTACTGACAACGGTTGCCATCGGTGCTCCACGACCTTTCTTTGTCTTGGCATAAACGTATATATTATACGTCTCGTCCGTATCCAAGCCGGTCACTTTGGCCGTTTTCTGAGTGGGATCCCATTCGGAATCGTCCAATTTCTGAACCGGCTCTTCGTGACCGTCGACCACTGCAAATGGACAAACCAAAGGCCAGTGAACCATCCATTATTAATCGGTATTATTAATCGGTAGACCGCCACACGTGAAGTGGCGAAACACTAATTTGTACGGGGTGTGACGACAATTGCTAAACGCTCACCGATTTCACCCCTACTCATCAGCAAACGTTGTGTCCCAAAAATCACTTAGTTGACTTTCAAATTATTCTCTCTCCATCTGCATATGCCAACAGCTTTGCCCGACAATTCAGTATTTTTTTAATTGAGAGGTGTTGCTCCTATTTGTTGAGGGTAGTAGACAGTGAGGCAGACTAACACTTTTTACTACTATTGTCAGAGTAGGTATGTAACTAAATACGCAAGTTTTGTGGAAATAAACAAGCAAGTTTTATGAAAACACATGTTAAACCGCTACCTTTAGCATAGTGCACTTCGTAACCGATGATCTCTCCGTTTGGTTCCAAGGGATAATCCCAAGACACTGTCACGTGTTTGGGACCAATCTCGTCAACTCTGAGCTTTTCAACCGGACCGGGAACTGTAATGAATGCATAAATTTATTAGCAACAGATTTTTGAGCCAACTCCTGTCCTAGGAATCAAATGTTGTGTACATTGGCCGTAAAGGTCTTTTATCCCGTCATCGAAAAGTAGATTAGATCATGGTAAGCAATACTCGTGTCACTTCGCCTCACAGATCTTACCATTCTGCTTAGTCAATTTACCACAGATCAGCTTACTCACTTGTGCACCGGAGGTGCGTTTTAAAGCAAAAATTCGTGATTTGAAGCCGACTTTTGATAGTGTTTCGCGAATATGCGGGACGATAATTGCTGACCATACCCCAGCAATGGCGTGCTCCGAAAAATTCGGTCAGTGAGGTCGGAGTGTTAAAAATGAGATAAAATACACTGTTTCCGTTCGATAAGAGAAGATTTCTTGACACTGGTGCTTCGCGAGTTTCTTGCGACACTGAAACACAGCCCACAAATGAGTTCCTTAGACACAAGAAACTTGCAAGTGAATCATATCGCTTACAATGCATGGCAATATATCGTGAAGACTTGCGTGCTCTCGCCATCGCAAGAAATTTGCTTTACGGGATGAAGCCTAGCAAACGCTTCATTTTGGCGACATGTTGCAACAGAGGTTCAGTAATTATTACATCCTGGATTAAACTTTCCTCTGTTGCAGAGGTAGAAAAACGCGTTGCATGATTGCCCTAGTTTTCGAGAGTCAGCAGTGCTGAGCAGGGTCAAAAAAAGCAAAAAGCGATCGCCTTACTGAGCTTTTATTACAAAAATTTTGATGTCAAACTCGCAACACAATATTAGAGAAGAAACCTTTACTGACACCAGAAGGACGAATGGCTAAATAAAATCAATGCGAAAATGTGATAAGGACGCCAGCACAACTTTGAGGCAAGAGTCCTTACAGACGCGTAGCATTGTGGATATTAGTGGGTCGGTGATGAAGCAGTCTGGAAAGCAAATCAAAATCATTATAAGATAGAACGGACAGCAACCTATGATGCCCCGCCCATGAGGGAAGGCAAAATTCCGTAAGAGGAATTGGTACTAGTTGACAAGACTTCGCCCACATAGCCAGATTAGTCCACTTTCATGCAATTTCAACTTCCAGACACTCAATATTACAACCGAGCATTTACATAGAATGACGCATGTATGAGTGGACACCTTGTCAAGCACCCACCTCCTTCGTCCGTCGTAACGTATGCCAGGTCAGATGGTTTTCCAGTGTACTTTTTATTGATCACCATGACACGAGCTTCGACGTTAGAGTATGGGGGTAAAGTTTTGACAGTGATGGAGATCTCTCTTCCTGCCACGGGCTGTTGACGCCGAAAGCGTCGAACATATCGCGTTTTCCATTCTTTACCTTCATCAGCGACATCTCTCAACTTTTCAATCCAAATCTTTTTCTCACCAGGCTTCCCCCTCTTCCAAAACTCGATCTGCAAAAGCGCAGACGCTTGTCTTCAAGTCATACGAGTTAATTTAGCGCAAACTTTGTGTTAATACCAGTTTCAGATTTTTAGCTTAGAGATAGACTCCCTAATTTTACACTATTGGGTATATCATCACCTAGATTCGCAATCTTGGATTTGACATCACATCTTACGGTACCTTATAACCCACGAAGAAGCCATTAGTTGCCTCCGCACTTTCATCGACTGCATCCATCAGAAACGTGGCCTGCTTGTCGGTGACTTCCTGGGTTTCATCCAACCGGAAATTTTGGACCACTTGCGTCGGAACTGTGAATAAAATGAATTAATAATTCCAGTGGGGCTAATTCGTATATTTCTCGAAGCATGGGTTAACTTCCTGTACGCGTCTTTCCGCTACGTGAGCATAATTCAAGACTGTACAGACAATCCGAGCGTGGTGCCTATTACATGACTGACATTTAAAAACCTCTATAAAGTCCAGGAATTGAAATTGCACCAATTATTTACATTTTTAAAATCATTTAGTTATAATAATTTCATCAGCTATCCCTTTTTGCGGAGGTAGGAAACTCTTATTAACATGGGCGGCGCACCATAAGGGGCTGGGGGGCTATAGCCCCACGTTTTTCAGTGCTGCTCCACCCATGGTCTGTGGGCGGTGCATCACAGGGGGGCTGGGGGGCTATGGCCCCTCCCCCAGTGGTGCGCCGCTCATGATCGTGTACATGTAATTTTTACGAAATGCGGCAATCACACTTTCCAAGACGTGTCGGACAAGTGGAAAATGTCATACAGCGCAAGAATTCAATGGTGTCGGCATTACAACTTATACCCCATTAACGAATAAATATCGTAGAATGAGAGTGATACAGTGGTATGCACGTCATTTCAATGGCGCCATTTTGGTAGGATAATGTCGCAGTTGTGCTACATCTTGCTTTTTACTGATATGCAAGAAACAATGTCTACGGAACGCTCTTCAGGAAGTAACCAGTGGATGCCTCTTAGTACTCTGTGATTCTTCTCTCTAACAAAAACACAGTGGTGCCTTCAACCGAGATTGGTAGATAAGTCAGTATTCCTTTTCCGATGTGCAGATATTTATTGCAAACAGTCTGTAAGAAACACCTGTCCAGACGTCTGCATTACATTTGGGTATAGAATTAGAGCGAAAGTTTGGCCAACTTACCGTCTTCTCCGGAGTAACCTATTACTTTGTTGCCAGGGTTTCTGTTTATGCCGAGGTCATTCTGGGACGTGACTTGGACCTCATAAGGCTTGTAAATCGGCATGTTGAAGAAGACTTTTTTGTCACCCGTTCCGGGGGGCACCAGGACGTAATCCAAATCAAACATGTCCAGTCGTCTGTAGGACACCTTATACTGGAAACCCTTACCACCGTAAGCAATACGAGGAACAGGCTACAAATGACAGTAATAACTTGAAATCGTTGTCTAGTAACATGAGTACAATTTTTAACGCTGTCATTTAACTCCTTATTCTGTCAAAAGTAACTTTTTACTTAGTCCACCTCCAACTATGAAATTGGGCTCAAATTGTTTCTTAGGCGGAAAAATTATTTCTGGAATTGGGAAGAACTGAATTTCTTGCCGAAATAAAAATAAAAGCCATTTTACATATCGTATTAATTTGATTCAATGCTTCTCTTACCCAGTGTACGATGTCCAACCAGACGTCAATGTTTCAACATTTTTGCTAAACACGTATTGCAACGGTTTCGCCATCAAGACATTACATAAATTTTGCGTTTATAGAGTTTACACCTTACGTGCGAAGACAGACCATTACCATACATGTAAACTTCTCTCAAATCTAATTCAGTGGATATGTTTAGATAGCCATTAATACCAATTAAGCAGCTGAAATCAATTTAATTTGACAATGAAAATAAAATTTACCGGCAACAACACAGTTGGCTGCTTCATTAACAAATTACATGCATTCGACACATAATAAAATATAATAAATTTAAATATCAGAAGCCTCTAGTGTCTAAAGGGAACATTGCTTATTTTTTACTCATTTATTTATTATTCATTACAATGAGAGTGACCCCATCCGCAGTTTTCACTGCTTACAACAGCAGTTTTTGATGGTAATGCGTTTAGAAAAATACAGATTCTTAGTTATCTTGGAAAGACACCCGCCTTGGTTATGCATTCATTACTATTGCTGGATTGAATACAGTCTGTTTCAGCCATTCGTGTTTGGTGGAAGTAAAGTTAGAAACCGGAAGCTGACCTCTTGACATTTGGTGTGTGTCACTCTTTATTGTTGCATGGATGCTGAGTTTACCCCAAGGGAACAGTAATTTACGTTATAAACGCCTTTCTAAGATAACCACGAGTGTGTATCTGAAGTAAAGCTAATATATAAATTGACTGCATTCCCATGTTAAAGCTCATAGGAGTAAAAATCCCCACATGGAAACAATGTGGTTCAACAGTGCGCATGTAACGATCACTTACATCCCACGCAACTACTAGCTTCCTCTGTCCCTCGTCGAGAACGCTCACATTTTTCGGGTTCACTTCAGGTCTATTTTCAGGAGTCCTACAGTAGTTTACCGTATTTCTCTTTGCTACGGTGGGTCTGCTTGTCCCTATTGCGTTGCGCGCGCTGACCCGGAAGTAGTAATCATTTCCGGGATACAGAGCAATGTCACTTCCACGAGCGTAAGAGTTCACTTCTCCTTCCAGTGTCCATTGTGTTTCTGAGGTATTGTATTCAACAATGTAGCCGAGAATGGGGGAGTTGTTGTCTATGGCACCTTCCCACGTGATTCTTGCTTCACGCGGTTGGCAAGATCTAATGACAACGTTTTGAGGGGCATCGGGTGCAGCTGAAATCAAAACATTTTAATGCTGATCACTGTTAAATACATGACAACATGTGAGTTCCTTCTCATGTGCTGTATTAGGCCAACCACATCATATCCCACTGACGTAGCAACAACACGAAATTTCTATGTGTTAAAGCGCCCTAATTCCGTGATTTAAACAGTCATTGCATCTCTTCTAAAACAGATGGGTTAAACTGCAACGTTATACAACTCCTCTGCAAGTAAAAAGGTGAATACCTCTTCGATTAAAAAAATCCCTAAAGATAGCGATATGCAGCCAACGAGAGTGAGAGTCAACTACGCCTTCTGATATTTAATACCTAGAACTATGGATGACTTCGATGTCACAGCTTGATAGGCCTTAGCGGGATAGGCAGAGCTGGGGGTTGCGATGGACTGGAATTTCGGTCATCGGATGTACATGTAGAACAATTGTCACTCTAAGAGACTAGGCAGGTCAAGGAGTAATCTGGGTGTGTGACGGACACATGTACAGTGACGTCGTAGCAAGTATAATATCTTTTTGACAGTGTCAAAGCTATACCTTTCAGCTGTCAGAAAATTTTGCGAGGGACCTCTCCTTAAATATGCTCTTTCCCGTTCAATCAGCTAATTAACTCAAAATCCATTTTGCAGCGGAGATAGATGTTAGTTTTCCAATGGCATGCTACAAGGAAGATAGTAATTACCATCCTCAATTTATCATCATTTCATTGGACTCAGTACCTTGCAGAGCAGGGGCAGACGGGGCAGCCGACGGGGCAGCGGTCCCGGACATCCACATGGGGGGGGGTCTAACCAGTCTATGAATAAACCGTCTGAAATTGTGCTTGATTTGTAGTTGAATAAAGTTTCTTTTTTATGTTTTTATGTTTCATCTTTTTTTGCTTTTGTGATTGGATATCTGGTAGAGTTTCTTGACTCGTTACCTTGTACGACCAATGCAGCCTCTGCAGTGGCTTCATCAACTCCATTACTAGCATTACACGTGTAAGTCGCCGTGTCGTTCAAAGTGGCTGGCGTTATCTTCAGGGTAGCACCGCCATCTTCCGTGGAATATTTCCCATCACTCATGTCTAGCGCCTGGAAGTTGAATGTGTTTGTTTAGAGAGGTTTGCATGTCAAAGACAGCATTAATCTTGTTGAGTCACATTCTCTAGTTTTATGAATCTGTGTTGAGGTGGTGAGCGTGTAACACGGATGGTGGGACCTTCCATTTGTTTACATCAGCCGTCACCGTTGGTTGTGTTACAATTTCAGGCAAAAAGAATGGAAGAGGATATTTTTTCGTTTATATTCTAACATTAAGGTTTCATACTAATGGCGGTTCGTATCGCATCAACTTTTAGCGAGTTTCCACTAAAAAGCAGAACGTTTCTTTTTTGGTCAGTGTTCGTACAGCAACTGGTGTGCCGACCACACATCATTAAAAGGTGTGCCGACCAAAAACATTGAAGCCACGTGTCTCAGATAAGACTCATTTAGACTCTCCAGTCTGTGTGGCAAATGACCACATAGTGTATAGACCTATTTACTAGTATTTCCATATTATAAGTAGTCATAATGTCTTCAGCAAGCAATAAATGTGTTACCAAATCCCTGCGTTACTACCTACATAGCAGTAACTACTAATGTACGTGGATGTAATATCTTGTTTTGGGAAAGAGGTAAGAGTCTTTACTCAGGTTGCCAACGTTTTGTCTTGAGGCTTGCAGTTTGTTCCGATAACCAGGGATCACATAACTGCAATAACTGGCAGAAAGACGAACGTCACGTACATGTACATGTAGTTAGAGTCCAACCTCTTTGGAGGTGTTCGCAGCTGTTGTGTAGTAAAACGTGTCAGTTACCTGTTCATGCAACAAGCTGGTTGCGGGGGCATGCGAAAACGCTGGTACTTCGACTTTTACAGTGTGTTATTTAGAGCACGGTCGAGTTCTTTATACGTCAGAGTCTCGCTAGAAAAGCTAGATTTTGCGAGATGTCGTGTATTTGAGCTAGATTTTGCTAGCCGTGAGACAGTTCTTGAACGCTACCAAGATTTAACCTAATATTAAGACCCATGTAACTTCGATTTACGTGGCTCATGAAGGGAGGCATTAAGTTTGAAAATAACCCTGCGAATTTGACTTCAGTTGCAAAGTTTTACTCGCCGCTTTCGCATAGACGTCTTAGCGAGAGTACAATCTTTGACAAAATTCATCCCAGCTCAGGGTTGGCGTACCTCACCATCTCGTTGCCAAACAATCGTCAGCTCCGCCTGTAGAGCTGGATCGGTTTCAGCCCCACAATTGAATGTCGCCGTGTCACCCTCAGTCACTGTACTGTCCGTGGGTGAGGTCACTATGCGAGTTCGTTCTGCAAAAGTAAGTCAAACATGACGCACTATTCTCGCTCTCATTCTAAGTATTCTAGAACTTCTAGGAGACTCCTGGTGGCGGAAATAGGAAAGTTGATTGCCGGCAATTTTACATGCTACCCTCGGCTTTCTGTCACGGTTGCATCGTGATGGCGAACAGACCGGCGATGTAACAATATCAGATAAATCAAGTCAATGATAGGGTTTGTTCTCATTCTAGTCACCGGCCCCCCAAACCCACTTTCCAGTTTTGGTCCTCCTACCTCACGACGCTGACTGGGCCACTGTTTTTTCAATGAGCCTTTGGTGGTATGAGAGTCGATGACGCAAAATTACAGCCAAGTGCCCAAACTATGTTAGTCACATGTAAAATGGGGTGAGAAATAACACTGAGGCCTGACTACGTCCGGTAAATTTACGTAGTGGGTGACGACTGTTCTAATTAATTTACAAAGTTCAGAGAAAACAAACGCCTGGTCTACATGTGCACGTGAGCAATTTTAATACCCACATAAGTGGCAGTGACGTAGCCCCGCCGTCGAAATTAAAACCTGGCCACTTCTATGTGAAAAGAAAAAACACAAAATCCTGTCAACTTGCCTCTTACTACAAGCGTGAATCTGTGATCTACTGAACCCAGTTTGTTCCTAGCAGTACACTGAAGGTCTCCAGCATCGGTCAGTTCTACGTTCTGAAATAACAAAATGTCAGCTATATTCGCTGATTTTCATTTGCTTACATACTTTCAAGGATTCAAATAACTGAACCTATGTATTTGTTTACGCTAACATGATGCAAGCTTGAAAAACAATCCGAAATCACAAAATTGTATGGGCGTTGTGTACACATCTGTGCTTAGCTTGCAACAAAACTTGACAGACTGTTGTAAGCATTTGCTAGAAGGAAGCAAAAATGTCTAATTCAACGCACTCGTATTTCTAAGTCGCCCTCAGGCAAAACTTTGAAGCGACCAGACGTGCCAACTTGAACTCCTTTGGATCGCCATTGCGTTTCCGGTTTGGGTATACCAAAACTGCGACATTTCACGACGCGAGTGCTTCCCTCTGAAGTCTGAACGGGACTGTTGTCCGTTTCAGTGAACTGAGGCGGCACGGCTGAAATAAGCAATCAAAATAAAAGATGAAAACAAAGCAGCCAATTAACCGCGCTTTTCCTAGAAAATTTGCTTGACTGTAGGTTTTACATGTGCAAATGGTGACACTGCCTAGATGCATGGAGTAGTTGAATACATGTACATGTACCTGTAACATGGACGGCGCAGCACTGAAAAAGTGGGAGGCTAAAGCCCCCCAGCACACCTGTGGTGCACTGCCCTCAGACCATGGGCGGTGCAGCACTGAAAATAGTGGAGGCTATAGCCCCTCAGCCCTCTATGGTGCGCCGCCCATGTGTAAATGAACACAACAGGAAAAACATTAGTCATGGGCATTCAGATGAGTATGGATTGCTGTGTAGACTTTGGAGTGGCGCTGCACCACATTAACAACCGTAAATACAAATTTCGAACACTTGAAAAGGATCGACCAAAATATGATGTTTACGTTGGGTCAGGTACTCAAATAGACGTGTTTTTTATGTCAAGGCTCTGAGCCGAGTTCTGTAGGCTCAAGAGCCTCGTGAAGGAAGCTAGTGCCTTGCTTGTCATTTAAATGACAATATTTCGCGAAGTATGGCTTGATCCTTCGTTTCCACGAGCATCTCGCTTCTGAAGCACGCACGCCCGGCCTTAATTAAGACGCTCACGTGTTAATTAGCTAGCAGTTCATTATCGTGATTGTAAACGTTTTGCTGACAAAAAACTGTAAGACTTTTTGAGATTTCATCTTGAACCTTAGCATCGATAAAATTTTGCCATTGTTAACGATATCATTATTTTGCTATGAATGTACCTTTCTTTTACTAAAGACATGGTCACGCAATCCAATTAATAAGAGATGGCATTGAGTAAACCATAAGGATTGAAAAGCTCTGTACTTCCAGTAAATGTGTATTTTTACTGAATTCCAATAATTGTGTAGATATTTGGATAGGTATAGACTAATACGCAGACCAGTAGATAAGGTCCGCCATAACCTTAAGTATTGTGGAAAGTCATAGACATTTATTTTCAAAAACATACATGCATCATCTTTAATCACTCCATTCGTACATGCGATAACAAGCCCCCAAATATTACATTTTAACAATTACTTACATGCGATATTCATGTTGGCGTTTTCAAACACGTACATGTGTACATGTAACTACGAAGTAACTCAGTATATTTAGGTAGACGCTGTAAACGCCAAAATATCACACTGAACTGTGAACTTACATCTGATATTCAGGTAGGCGTTTGTGAACACATATCCATGCATGTTGGATGCATTACATTGCAACACCTGCGCGTCTTCCTCCAATAGACCCGTGAACCGAACGTCGCCTGCAACAGAAGCAATTGTACCCTAAACATACAAGGTAAACCACATGAGGTTATGCAATTTGATTTCATTTCTTCTTTTTTAAGAACGAAATGGGTGTCCACATATAATAAATTGGTGTGTTACAACGCACGTTATAAGTAGTGGATGATATTTTAAAGCTATTTTGTTAAATCATGATAATCTTGAAATTCTTAAGGGTCACAATTCACACTTTTGTCAACTCAAACGGAAGACTTCGTTTCTTAAAATCCATCGCACAAGGAGCCCCAATAAAGGCAACGAAGTGATCAAGAGTACCCACAGGCCTATTGGTGTGTATTCTTCGCGGAGTGTGCGATCTTGATTCTTATAATTCTTAGAACATCTTCTCGAAATAGAGTTCCAAATTCGCCTCTAGTTCTGTTTAAGAAATGACCAATGGTCCGGCACCAACTCAATTTTCAGAGCTAAACAAGACGAACTTGAAAAATGGAAAAAGCAATGTGTGGTCGTGGACCTAACTGATTTGGTAGGCATGCGCAATACCGAACATTGACAATTTACGGGTGGGTGTAAGTAAATATAGAGAGAGACGCTATCGGACTGTGCCTTGAGAGATTGTCTGGCAGACAACGTTGAAAATCGGCGATTTGCAGTAAAATCTCAAAAAACAACGAATAATGTTGTTCATACATCTGGTCAAAACTAATAACTTCTAGCGATCTGTTCCATCCAACAACGATCCCTAAACGTGCATATTTCGGACGTAAAACAGGTAATGTCCCTTTAAATGGGAGTCAACAATATCACATAAGTATATTAATTGTAGAATCATATGCTTAACATCTTCCATCATTTTAAACATAGTGAAACCACTTTTAGATGAAACCAATGTCGTAAAGCGAACAAGTTACACAGTGTTACAATAGACATACCTCCATCTAATTGCCGACGCGGGTTAGGTGGCGCTGAAAATAAAAGAAATGGAAATTCCTTTAAATCGCCTTCAAAACCAGTGGTGCTTTACGATTTAGGTTTCTTGCGAGCAAAGCGAGACCACGCACCCTGGGGAACACATAAAATCAAGGCGAGAGACGTTACTGGCGTAGACTAACAAAACAGCCGCCAATGAAGAAATTGGTCAGGGAAACCGAAATATCAAATTGTGTGGGGAAAGTCACTCTCAGAAGTAAATATCTTTCGCGAATGTCTAATGTTTCGGAGCGTCCTTTCAATGTTTCCACAAGTCACATGTGTTTTACTGCACTAAACAACCGTTTCCCACTAGTACATCTACAAGCCCAAACTTAAAGAAAGCGAAACAGTGTCAATAATGGCAAAGTGTCAAAAAGGAACACTTTCGAGTGGCAAATGACACTTGAAGGAAATGTCACAGAACAGTTATTACCCCCCTGACTTGCTATTGGGAGTGTCCTGTCATGGGCGGCACACCATAGTGGGCTGGGGGGGGGCTATATGCGGTGCATCACAGGAGGGCTGAGGGGGGTTTAGCCCCCCACTTTTTTGAGTGCTGCGCCGCCCATGCCTGTTTGACGTGCTATCGCAAATGACCAATTACTCTCGCCTTTGTCTGTATGTAGTCTGGAGGGAGTTTACTCTTTTCGCGTCTTTCAATCTCTCTCCATAATGACAAGAAAGGTATAGATTAGAATAAGCCTACGCTTGCAAACTCCTTGATTTTAAGCGCTGAATCGGACGTACAGTTTATAAACAACACAAATTAACTTGAGAGTATTGACGTAATTGACTAACCATCTCCTATGAGTTCGCCGTTCACAAACCACTGAATATCTGGTTGAGGAACACCCGAGGCCTGGCATTTGAATGTGGCGTCGGAATCTTCGCTCGTCACTTGGTCTCTAGGTCTTTCAGTCCACTCTGGCTTGGCTGTGAAATACAAGACAACAATGAACTGACTGTGTAAAATTGTACTTTTAGTGGTGTTTGCCAGAACCACTGAAACGCCTGTTTAAACGTGACTAAAAATGAACAATAATATTTTTGTTCTAAATTGCAATTTTGTACACGACATTCCGCCTCTGCTACGTTGCTAAGCCAAACAGGGAAGTCAAATTTAGTTGGATCGCCAATGAATGAACAGGCTAGGGGCGGGGTTCGGTCCCTCATGCACTTCTTCAGCACATCAGCTTATGCGCCCGTTTCCTTTCTTCTCTTTCCTCAGATGCCTGCATTTGATTGAGTACGCACGCTCGGTGAAATTCGTCATCCAGTACCAATCAGAAGTTTTCCTTAGCTGGTTCATTCGGAGGAACTAATAAAGGGTACACATTGCAAGTGCTCAATTGGTTAAACGGGCCTAATCTAGGGGATGCTTGAACGTACCTTCTACCGAGAGGTGAAAAGAGCTCTCAACTGACGTTCCACGCGCGTTCCGTGCCACACATCTGTACTCTCCTTGGTCGGAATACATCAAGTTGTTGATAATCAATTCGGATAGTGCGGATGTGTCATGGCGAAGAGGATCCAAACGTCCGCCGACTTTTACCCATGTAACGTTGGGCGAAGGACTGACATAATGAAAAATGATTCATGTCACATTTGTTTCCAACATTGATGAATAGACAGTTTCGTATTCTAATTTCGAAGAAAACTGCTCATTCGAAACGAGTTCGATCCTGTCCCTACTAACTATTTTCCCGTCCAGCCTCCATTTTCATGTATGGATTTCATCATTGGAGCACCGAATAGGCCGATAGCTGAGCGACCAAATTTCTATCCCCGCTGGCGTCACGCCCCTAACCACCGTTTATGCGAAATGGCGGCCCCCACAGATGTGAAAAGGCGCATTGTCGACGGAGCGTACTTTTTTAAGTGGAAGGGGCGGCTGAAATGTCATGGCTTAAGGTTTGATGACACGTAAGCATTCAAGACAACAAAGAATAAACCGGTTATGTAGGTGAACCACGCACTCGGACTGCATCGCGTTACAAAACAATATGGACCACTCAGGTCACTAGCCCACCACTGTGACCTCGTGACTACATGTATGTGAGAAAATTCGGAACGATGCATGCAGGTGACTTACTATCCGCTGAATATGCATTTCATTCGAGTACTACCGCCCTTCAATCCTTGAGTGTTAGCGACGGACGACCATAACAGAGTAACTTGGGAAGCAGTTTCTCCAACATCTGTCCAGTGAAAAGAGGATTATTAGATTAGGTGCAGTTAAAATTCTTGAAAAAGTTTGTCACTGACAACAGCCTACAGATGTATACCTTAAAACAATACACTAACGTACGTGATAGTAAAATACTCATTTTTTTTACAAAAAACGAGTAAATCAAAACGTAGGAAACGTTTAAACAAAGATTTATAAGCTTTATGTAAGTAGCCTGTTACTGGAAATAAATAAATAAATTGCCAGGTGAAAGTACTCACGAAATATTCTCAGTCCTGTTTCCTCAGTACCCACTATACTGGCGAAGGACCTCCTTGTCCTAGATGTACTTATGTTTGTCAAATTAGATAGTTTTTTAGAGACTGGGAGAAGTCTTGTACAAAACCCTCATACATGACAAACGCAAGACCGTTTACTGAAATTTCCTCATGATGAAAGTCTGACTATCGGGAAAGTTGTTTTCGTTAAACAAAGTTGACTGTGATAGGATGGGTATATACGTGTACATTGAATGCGCGGTGAGTGGACGGGGAATTAAATAAACAAGGAATTTCTTTGGAAAGTCGAGGTTCTTTTCAATGACTTTTACGAAAACGAGTCCCGTAGACATCCATCAAGATAGTGAGAAATTGAACAGTCACAAAGAGGAAACAGGCGACAAACAGACAGAAGGCCAAGTGTTATTGTCAAGCGTACATGTGACATGTGAACAAGAAAGCAGGACATCTTCAGCAGGAAAAAAAGCGAAATAATTATAGTTTGCAAAATCACGTAAAAAGTTAAAGAATTACAAAGTACGCACCTCCGCGACCAGGATCTAAAACAACAAAATATAAAACAGATTGAACTAAAAGAAAAAAAAACATAATATCGAAATAATATATCAAACCAAAACCGTGCAAAATTAGTGGTGCATCGAAATGTTTAACCGAAATGTTAGCAAACTAATGATCATAACAGTTTAGCCTGATTGTATCCACTGGATCGATGTCAAACTTGCCATAACGTGACTGAACAAGAGTGTGTAAAGGTATAACGTAGCCGGTCGAGAAAGGGAAGGGTTACAACACGTAGAATAAACCATAAATCAAAAGCACATGTACAGCACAAACTATGCGTGAAGTGTTCAAAATCACACTGGCATATTGGCTAAACTTTTTAAGACGGCGTCAGATTCTGATTGGTTGAAAGTAATTTTAACTCACCAGGGCGATTCACCGTTAATTTGTACTGAGCACCAAGAGAAATAGTGTTGAGAAATCGGTTGTGAAGTTTGCATTCGTAGATAAAGTTCTCTTCCAGCTGGTCTTCTTCTAACACGTAAGTAATCCATAGTCTCCCTGAGAAGAAGATAATATTATTTCGCCAGACTTAGAATTAGTTTATAATGCAAAACAAAAACCATGTACACCTCCGAAGAAGTGTTTCCCGTAATACATTTCACATCAGTTTTCAATCACGTGCTATGCGCGCGACATAGAGGTCCCTGATATTTAATTGTATTTTAGACTTGGTGGTTGAGACAGCGCGGTCTCGATTGGGTTTCCCGTAAGGTTTGAGATTTTAGGTGTTTTTTTGTTCAAGAGATAATTCGTAGAACAAACCACGGATTCTCATCAAACTTTCAAAATATGAAGGCGAGTATACATCGCGAAACCCTCATTCATTTCTGGCAAAAGAGGCTTGATTCCAATATTTCTTAAGATCGTTGAGGAACGATCAGAAGACGTCACATGAATGCTGTGCTCTAGATGGTGCCATGTGAACGACGTGTTACACAGTAGATGGTGTCATGTGAATGTTGAATTACAGACGGTTCACATGCCGACCCAACAGATGGCTGATCGAACATCTTACACGTCGTCTGAAAAGAGGTCACTTGTGAACACACATCAGAAGCCTGTTCAGTCTCAACATCGCCCCACCCGAAATGGGACGGTATAGACCTGTCTTCATAACATGTGAAAACTACATTCCAGTGATGGAATTTGTGGTTAAGCACTGTTCGCCCGGGGTGTCTGCACGCGATTGACCAAAATGGTTTAGCATTCTGCATAGTAAAGAGGCATGGAACGCGAAAGCTCGGCACAAATATTTTTAATCAATTTCTCACGAAAGCACCGCATCGCAACGTCTAGTACAGAGTAACTCACTTTCCCCCGTGAAGAAATTTCCAGAAAAAAATCACAAAATTTAAGATTTTCGAAATACGCGTAAATGAAAAACTCTGTGGTTACCACAGAGTTTCTAATCTCCCCCCAGATATGATAAATGCGTGCATGCGCTCAGTCAGTTGCTTGAAGTCGCTTGAGGTCAAAAGTCACATTTTCCATATAAGGGAAATGTGTTACGTCTGTGTCTTGCCATACTATATATGAGACGTGCTTTGCTTTGTGGGGAAAAATCGACGAAGTGGTGAGCAGTTGACAGAAATTTAAAATACTTAAAATACCTGCTGAGGAGGATGAATTTTGTTTCAGTACCAATGAACCACTTTCAATATTTCAATTTAGTCTGTTTATCGCGTTCCATGCCTCTTTAACTGTTGCGGTGATATATATTTTGGTCTCGTAAGTTCGGCGCGATTGTGAACACTCGATTTAAGCTTCTGGTCTGCCTGTCTTCTTCTAAAAATTTCATATCTGAACCGTGTTTGTTCAGTGTAAACATACGAGCATGAACATGTCATATCAAAAGTCTTCATATCAAAAGTCTTTACAGTTTGGTAAATGCAATAAACATGTTATTTGCTTTTCAGAAGATGTTTTTGCCACAAGTGTGTCTGAGGAGAATATGATAAGAGGTGCAGATTTGCACGAATTTGCGGCAAAATCACCAAAACCTTAATTTTCACATATATTTCAACCGGCTGCGAGTGACAAAATTTACCTTCGGGTTTTTGTTACTTGGGAATCAAGAGACTCAGATATTTTCAGTTCTACCTGAAGATAAATCGATTGAAACACAAATTTCTATAAAGAGATGTGTTTATAATTTGCCAAAATGTTACCTGCTCAACTCAGGCGCTTCATTGATTTAAATCAGAAACAAGGACCTGTGAAAATGAGAACAAGTGAATGCATTTTGACACGGCGTTTCTACATAAAAACTTAAAGCACACGGACACAAAGCGTGCACTTCGCTACATTTTAAATTTTTTTCCACTAAGGGGTTTATGCACACAGATGCCCGGCGAGTATTCGAGGAAGAGCACAAGGGTGGAGCTATTCCATGAGGTAGGGCGTTAACGTCAATTCAGTTACACTACCGTGGTTGCACCTGTAGCCTGCGGAGTAGAATCTGTATTTTTTGAAAATCTGCAGTAAGCACATTGCAATTCCCAGATCTTACTGACACTCCGACTCTGTAATCCACAAGGCACAGTATTTCGCACGAACAAATCGTTCTTCCTAAATAATGAATTCTTAATAACGATCTTCAAAAAAATTTCCTGGGATAAAAATAAAGATAATCTTGTCATTACAACAGTATCGGGCTGTATGACACTAGGCGTTTCAGTTACGTCACTGTAGAAAATCCCGGAATGTACGTGCAGTTATAAAGGGCTAGATGTATATTTTCGCGTCATTTCATAAGCCCTGGATGAATGGTATCTCTCATCACCTACCTAAATAATCAACATTTTTCCTAAGGGTTGGTACGATATCAGCATGGGTCGTCGACTTCTTCCCAGACCGAGCCGTCACCCAGCCAACCTCCGCATCTGGATAGCCGAGTGGTCTGCCCGTACAGTCAAAGACTCTAGTTTGACCGACGTTCACGGTGACATGTGACGGAGGGCTTTCCGGAAATGTATTCTGATCTACAGGTACATAATACGAGAGGTATAGTCGAAAGAAAAATCAAGACACTTCATTAGTTTTCACTAGTTTAAAGAATCAATTATTGAGTGTTGTCAATACAAAGGAATAAATCGATATTTTCAGACCTGAACATATTTGTGTTCTTCATCATCAATTTTTTTTAGATTATCAAATGTCAATATCAGTCATAGACATACATGTACACCATGATTCAATTCAATAGTTGAACACATTTGATTAATGCCAGAACAGAAGCACGAACTTTAACATTAGCGCGTAATTAAATAACGACATATCTATCCAACGTTTCGGTTTATCACTCTAAACCATTGTCAAGGAAACAGTTCACAGACTCGAAACAGGCGACACAGGTAGAGAAGAGACTGTACAGGTACACGTCAAAATGCATAGTGACGGGAGAGACCAGAAATCAAAACAGTTGGAGCTCAAATGAACCAATGTTTCTATTGAGGTAACGCTCAGCATGGTTCAACCGTATTTGCATAGCCTCCTTTATGAGGGTGGCTTTATCCTTGTCTAAGATCTGGGCCCGGTCTCTAATCTTTGTACTCAAAACGAACTCGAAACTATTTTTGGCAATTTCTCTGCTCCTTTTGTGCGAACTTAAGATAATTGTTATCAGACTGTGCTCGAATACATTATAGTTTATGCATAGGAGTTTCTAGTTCAAGTTTGCCCTTGAAGACCCTTATATTCGTGCTACAAACTTGAGTAAAAACTCGAAATTTCGAGTTCAAACTCGAACTTATTGCTTTAATATTGGGTTTACAAATTGTGTGCGCACGTCTGGTACAACATGTACCAGACCGCCTGCAATTATTTTATGAAGAACATTAGAGAATAAAATTCGAATTACAACTCAAATTGTTAGGGCTGAGTTTTATCTAAAAGACATTAACTGCATTGTGCCCACTGTTATAACTTAACCGGGTCAACTACTTTAAGTTGTCACTCTTATTCCTCCTTAACCATACCTTACCAATACTATTATTTTGCGCACGTGAAAGATAATACAGTTCTCATTTATCTTTCTCAGAATAGCATTGCCTGGTGCATGACGTCAGCAAACGTCGACTGTGACACTGTTCAAGGCCGTCGAGCGCGATAATGTTACGTCGTTGTCGTCGCAAGCGAACGAAAAACAACCGTGATCAGGAAAGTCGACGTAATGTTATACGGAGAATAAAATGGTTTCATATGCAAAGCAGGTATAAGTAACAGTAAGGTAGTGTTTAACTTTTACAACTTTTGTCGACTTACACGAAGCCTTCATTTGAACTATATGCGTGACGGCTGTTCCCAGTCTGTTACTGGCGAAACACTGGTAGTACCCTTCGTCGCTGTCACTTGTTCTTGAAAACTTTAAAGTTCCAGAATTCTCCTCCATTCTAACGCGTCTTTCGTCTGGCGTATACACCTCACCGTTCTTCTTCCATAAGTATCTGGGAAGGAAATACACAAATAGTGTCGTTTTCATTCGACTAATGCAACGTAGGTTACGTAAAACCCCTTTAACAAATTAGTGTATTTAGCTGAACACCTCTACATGTATATGCTGACGTGTGCTGCACATGTTTGCATATGTATAGTTAGGCATGTATAACTGGTCATGTTATGGAATTCAATCTGAGATATATTTTACGAAGTTAGTCAAATTTTGATATGTTTCTATGGCGTTACATGTACATATCCTTAAGGTCACATATTTGCTCACTGTCTAAAACTCTGAGCATAACCTAGATTACTCGATCGTTTATACTATCGATACATCCAGGTGCGTATGCACGCAAAGACGAACGTCACAAAGACACCAGTATCGGAAGGGTTGATCTATTCTTCCTAAATTTCACTGACATATATCTATCGTTGCTTAATTTTCATCCTATGAGTCCTTTTGCAGTGGCGGTAATGGGGATTTCTGAGTTCAGTGTTCATATTATTTTACGAGTTCCAAATCAGCCCTTGCATAGGGTGGAGAACACTTTCAAATATCTTTTAACACGTGACATGGATGACTAGCTTTGGAGAGATTAGTCCAATCAAGACGAAATACCACGAGTAACGGACAGTCATCAGTGCAAAGTTTTGCATAATTACGCCAAACGCACCGGAGGCAGGTGCTCGTGCTAAATTGCGATTTTCTCTAACTTTAAAATAACCAGTTTCTTAAACTGTTGTTAACGATTAATAATTTGGGACAGAAAATCTTCTTCTGTATATTAATAACGCATGTTTCGGGTTGATTAGTGCAAAGGGCCCGCCTGAGCCGCCTGTACATGTCTGATATCACGTGTACCATACCGCCAGCAATTGTCTTCACGGCCCACACTTGATTAAGTACTTCGATATTTAAGAATCCATTTGCCTGCAATCAGCTGTCAAATCGAGTCTCGAATAAAAATTTGGCCGCTCGCGTGGCACATATCGAATTAACTTTCAATCTTCACGTAGGTGACTGGTTAACTTTCGAGTTGCTTGCCAGTCGAAGTTTTGAGACATCGTCGAAGGAGCAAAGAAAACCATTATGCAATTTTCCATTCAGGCCTGCGATGATTAAGCTCATCAGCAAGGCTAAATCGGTCATTCATGCAAGCTTACGTCAAGGCTGGATTTCCGCTGGCGATACACAGCAGTTCTAACTCTTCTCTAGGTCTGTAGTCCACCTTTTGTGGAGGCTGTTGCATAAATGAAGGGGGGCTCTCTGTAAAATATTACAATAGATCACGGTGGTTTTCTTGTAGAGTTGGACAGGTGACCACCAAAGAAGTACACGATAAAAACGAATAAATTGAGGATAATAAAAATAAACTTAGCCAATGCAATTACTGAAGAAAGTGAGTGTTTGTAGTCTGTTTTTCATTAAAATTCATTATCTGTAGCAATAACTAAAGAAGACTGTTCAATATTCTCTTGATGTAACGTCAGGATGAATTATAAATTGATCCTTTGATAATTTGCGTTCCAATAGACTACCATCTTAAACCTACCTCCTGCCAAAGCAAGTCCTAAAAAGCAGGTCACAATGACCAACCGCGTCAACATAATAGCCGATAGATCAGCTGTATACCACGTGACGAATCTGCAAAAGAAAAAGTAGACAAAGTAGTTTTCATCAACAGTATATTCTTCACGAAATTATTCAACCACCTTTCGAAGTATTCAAGTGTATTTGACCGTGCCAATATCATAATACATAGGTGAAGTAGAAGGATTCTCTTCTTACTATTTTATAAAAAATGGCGAATCTTGTTATAAATGCCAACAACCACGAGTTAGACGGGTTTATGGGCGCCCTTATCAGGGGCAGATAGAACAAAATCCCGATCACAAGGATCGGTCAGCTCACGAAACGAACTCGAGATATTGTACGCACCTAACGATCTAGTCCCGTTACAGGGCAACCAAAGCGATGTTCCTACATCGCTTTTGAACACAGCCTTCATGTAACACTGATTCTGAGCACATGGGAAGACAACTCAGATGGAGTTCATCACAGCACAGAACATGTGTCATGACGTAATGACTAAGCTGTAATCCTGTCATAGATCTGAGGGGTGGTTGATTCGTAAGCGTCATGATATTTACCGTCTGGTCTATGGAAATGAGCTCTTCTTTATCATGTGGACGAATGAACAACGATGTCTTATTTTCTGGTTGTAAGCACTTCGAAGAGTCACTGACCACGAAACTGTAAGTTGTCGTGTTAAAGAGATCAACTTTCTTGGCAGTGGTATTTACTCCCTCCAAAGCACCGTTATCGCGTTCTTACCCTTTGTTTGAATTCAAATTGGTTACTATGGTGTCTATACTGTCTCCAGAACCTGCTATGACAACCATCTTAACGTGGATCTGGTCTGCAATTACGACAGCCAGATCTTTTGATCTTCTAATCTGATTATGAAGATGAGACCGATGGTATTGCTGTATTAGTGACCCATAAAGTTCTATTTTTTGGTAACAGCCGCGAATGAATTGCACTTGCGCGGAAAGCGAGAAAATATATACTGAAAATAATCTATTCTCTCATGAAATAATTTTCAAAATCGGCGTTGTCACAAGAGGCACGTTGAATTAGAAAAAATAAAGTTTATTTCCTACAAAGCCTTGGCATATTTCATCTCTGAGAAGATTCACATATTAAATACCACAAAAGCAACAAATGTTTGTTCAACTACGGAATTCTAATATTTGGCGCCTACAGATCCGTGTTCTCCAGAAACGACACTGTCATACCAGTGAAACACACCCTTCTGCCAGTTTGACTTTGTGCTAACATGTATCATTGTGCGAGATATTAAAATCACCAAATCATGCTCGCCATAGTGAAAAAATCGGGGCGCACACTGTGGTGCGCATGTTGTTGACCGTTAGGTGGAGTGTCGTTCGTATATTAGGTGGACATTGACGCAGATACTGATCACAAATCTACCGTAATACGGAACAACACTGATCGGGGGTATCCCACAAAAAGTGCACCAGGACTAAAAGATTCTTCGCCCAGTTTTCTTTCGAAAGGGTATTTTTCGATTTATTTACCTTCGTGACTATGAATTCTAAAAGGTTCATTTAAAATGAAATTTTTACTATGACTTTACTCTCTATTTATTTTCTTCAGGTTAAACTTCAGTACTTCGGGTTTTAATTCAATTTTAGATCAATGGATATGGCTTTTGTTTGGATTTCAAAAATGATTACGTTCGGAAGCTATCTTTTTTCAGAGTGTAATACTTTTCGGTAGAAAGTTCCAGCAATGCCAAGTTCCTTTAATATTTACTCTCTAAAAGTGTGTTTTTATTGTGCCAGCTTTCTGAATGTTGCAAAAACGATCCCAATTTTGAAATGGCACACCTCCGTCAAAAGTGGTTGAGTAACCCCCTAGACGTACACTGAGGTCGTGAAACGGTGTCCTGTCACTGATTCTCTGTGAATTCCGTAAAAATACTTGGTGCATCATTCTGTCTCAGCTGAGTTGCTAGCGTGTGATTGTGAGGATAGGATTTCACGAGCATGACCTACATGTAGGAAATGGCAAGAACAGGTGTACAGATCTTCATCAGTCAACATGGGCTGAAGTTGGAACAGACACTAAACATCGATAGCGGCAAGGTTTAAAGCCGCCCGTTTGTATTGCGTGTGCGCTTTTGCGAATTACCCCTGGGGACCTACATGTATGCGCACACTTCCACCAGTCCCGGGACGTTCGTCAAGCATTTACCGCGCCAGCGACACATTGGATTCTCAGCAGTATATGAAAACCAATCTCGACAATAAAACAACCTTACGCTACGACATACGGATATTGTTCTGAACAAAACGTAGATGAAAACGCAAGAAAAAAAACATGATAAGGTCTTGTTGAAAAATAGACGCACAGCGTGTCTGAAAATAAGTCTAAGCTGAGACAAGGTACAAAACAGTCTTGTTGGTACAACAACAGGTTTTATTAAGATCATCCAAACCTACAGCGGAATAGATTTCAAGATGGATAATGGAAATCTCCTCCGGCACACCTCAGTCACGTCCAAATGCTCCCACTACCATTGCGTGTCACACATCTTTGTTTTTCATTTTTTCAGCAGGCGGAAATTCAATTTTCTACTCAAAATTGTTTTCCTTGAAAATGTTTCTGGAGAGCACATTATGATTTGCTGGCTATAGGCGTAGAAACATAGACTGGCTAGAATTGAATGTATATTAATTGGGAAAATATCTTGCTCGAAAAATGCCGATTTTCAATGTTTTAAATCGTAATTAATTTCAAAGTCAATGAAAAAGTAGCCCTTCACGCTCTATCGTGGAAAACGAATTAAATTGCTCGGTGTCAATTCTATTGGTACCATCAGATTTGCTGTTTTTTCGAAACAGAGTACGCTAAATTAATTTGTTCTTCAAATTCCAGCAATATGTTCATTGATTATTTATAAATTTCTTACCTGACTGAAAAATAAACCTTTCTATAAATCGAAAGGCTTAACCCGCTCCAGTTATTAATCCTGTACAGAGAATCAAACCAGATTCCTCTGTTCTGTTGTTTCAGTAACTGTGGTAAACCTCCGCCGAAGATCAGTTGCTCAACTGAGCTGAGAAAGGGTGAATGATGTGTTCACGGTTTAAAGGCGGAGTAATCCGAGATGAATCTGAGTCATATGCGAGCGATTTATTTTTAGGCTCTGGAAATACTTCTGAGGGTAGCAGGGCTGTGGCTCGTTCTGAACTATCGTTGGCCGTTGCCACTAAAGTGCCGTTCTTAAATTATTCTCGTAATATACGGGTATTTTCACGCCTGTGAATTAATGTACAGTGCACACTAGGATTCGGAATGAAATCTTTTTACTTTTTGAAATCGAACTCGAGATAATTTTTGGCACGTTCTATTCCACTTGTTTATTATTTTTCAGGGTTTATGCACGACAGTTTCTAATTCTCATCTGATGACCCAACAGACTCCAGTAAAACTCGAGAATTCGAGTAAAAACTAGAGATTTCGTGTTCAGAATCGAACTTCCTCACCCCAATGTTGGGGCCATCACGCTCAATTTATTATACAGTTATTCGTGCAAGCCATGATGATACTCGAGCACAGAATATTACTAATGTAGTTAGAGTCCGCAAGAAAGTAGAATAGAATTTTCAAAACTGTTCTCAAGTTCGATTTCGAGTTAAAAGCTAAGACCCTGGATTCAGATACATGTATATCCAATGTGAAACTTGATCATAGGCCACGTGAGCCTTGGACAAGTTTTAAGCTTGTAATTTTAGAGATGCAACGAGAAAGAGCTGTTATTTTTTATTAATTATTATTGCTAATTATCATCAAAAATTTCTATTATCATTATCATTATTAGCATTATTAGTATTACTATTATTATTATTATCATCATTATTTTTATTATGATTATTCCCGTAATACTTAACTTTATTATTTCCTTGGGTAAAACTATTGGTATTAGTAGTATTGTTACTGATTCTAAAAATTATAGTATCATACAAATATAGACCAATCTCGTGGGTAATACCTGGTTATATACACGTATGGATCGAGGGGCGAAGGTCCTCATCCTGAAATGTCAGGCGGGTCGGTCTCTACTCGATTTATTGCACAACCATTGATACATATTCCCTGTATTTCATTTCCTGTTAGAGTGACACTTCTTATCCGTTTGTTTTTATTTACTACATCGCCTGGCAGCTTACTTTGTTAACACGATCAGGTCGTTGGTTATGGAATTCCATGATTTCAACGGCGTGTAATAGGTCAGAACACGAATAACTATATCAGTGACGTCTGAGCGGCTTGAACGCAAAGGTGACTAAATTGCATGGCTCTCTCCGGGCGTAGACGCTAGGACCAACGCTAGGACCTAAGCCGCGTAGAAAAACCTAGTCAAAGTGACGTGTTCTCATTTAAAATGCACAGCAATATTATACGTAATCTCGCGAAGTCTTGCATTTTAGCGAGGTCCTAGCGTTACTGAAGTCATCGTACATTGCTTTGTCCTATCAAAGGCCACCTAAGTACTACTGCTACCACTAGCGCTAGTACACGAACAGTTCTGCTGATCTACTACTAGGTTTGCTTCTATTTCTGCCATTCAATACAGTAAAATTCCCTATACAAGCCCGTGGGCGCATATTCGAGTGTGCTTTAGCATTCAAATGTACATGTATTTCCAACGCCCATTGCTTCTTTTACTAAAATCGTCGTTGACATAAGGGCGTCTAATCAGCTACACTGTTTCGAGGAAAATGTATACCTTTTGTTGCCTGAGTCCGGTTATGCTTTAACAACTAAGAACGAAACAAATTACTAGGTGCCCTTGCACAAGTTAAAACACATGTACCAAGCCAACATGATGTGTTTTGCAGGCGACCCGCCTCGTTTGTTGCTTTGAAATTAACGAGTCTAAAACAACACATCGTAAGGGGAAGTCAAGAAAGTGACTGCTTTACGACACCGCCTTTCAACACCAAGCGAGTGTGAATTCCTCCGCGTGACGTGACATTCGATTGTGAAAAAAGAAACTAGTGCAGACCAGTAATGAATCGAGGTAGTGTTGAGAATATATTGACAGTGCATTCATACTGTTCTGTCTCTCTACCCGAGTGTTAATTAAGATAATTGTCGACTACAGCCACACAGCAGCATGACATTTAAAACTGACAACAGTCCCTTTACTGCAAGAAAGAACTTATTGTCTGGACGACTCATTGTTGTTAAACTCCTTTCAAGGTGTTCTTTTCATAGATTGGTTTGATTTCTGGACTTGTATAGTGCTTTATAGTGTTCGTTAGCTCTTTAAGCCCGACACATAAAGTGGCCTGCAAGATAAAGCTAACTTACAGTACTTATCGCGGTCTTGAGCAATTATGAAATATCAGCGCTTCCCAAGATCCTTAATCACTTCAAGGAACACTTTAGGGGCCAATTTTATAGCAGTAATTAGTTGTCTTAATCGAACATCAACTTTTACAAAAGGCGAGTTCACAACACTGAGTTCATACTAAAGCACTGTCGCACCACGTAGGGACAGTTAGCAAGCAGATGTCTGCACTCACTCCAGGCAAACAATTTCCCGAAAATAGCTAGCTCGTGTACAAGGTGTTACGTAATCGCAGTGTTTTATTAGAACAACCACGAAGCTTGCTCAAGGACTACAGTCGCCAGTGAAAGCATCCTAACTGAAGATGTCTTGCCACAACACCCATTTGCAAACANCAAGGACTACAGTCGCCAGTGAAAGCATCCTAACTGAAGATGTCTTGCCCCAACACCCATTTGCAAACAGACCTGGTACGATTTTTCGCGGGAGGACGACATTGATTAATGGAGAGTGACTCGGGATGAGCTCCGTAGTCGACAGTCTCGCGATTACGTTCGATCTCATGCTGTTTATAATTCATGGGCGGCGCACCTTAGCGGCGGGATGGCGGCTATAGCTTCCCCCACTTATTTCAGAGCTGCGCCGCCCATGTTTAAATACTATGCATGGTGATGTCTCCCGAAGGTTTGCATGAGTGCATTTTTACAGGGTTCTCGTGTCTCACGGAACGCATGTTTGGTGTTGACGGGAGGTGTACAATCGGTGTGAGCCGGTACTGGGTCGGTCAAAAGTCTTGTTTTTGTCTGAATCAGACTGGCTAACGACACGCTGGCCTCTGGCAACTGTTATTTTGGAAACAAGCAAGATTTCAACGAATTTGAAAGTAACAACAAATGAGATTGTTTCTATCCCAGTGTTTGTGATTTTGTCATAACTGAAGATGGGGGATAAAGGTGTCCTCATACAGCCGGTGATGAAACCATTCGTTGTGAGACAAGGAAGCGAGAATAAAACGTGCAATCTGGTCAGAATTGCACAAATTTTATCTCAAACAACACTTCATAAAAACATTACGATTTCTTTACTGAAATGTGTTTTTGTTTTGTTTTTGCAAAACTCTGCGAGGCCCATCAGTGGCCGTCGACCTCACTGATGAAACGCGTGACAACCAGGTACAGTCTAGCACCAAAAAGGTTACTTTGCCGGGCACGAATGATTGTAAGTTTAAAATGCTAGAATGATATCCAAAAACACAACACCCCTGGTAATAATTACCTCCACAAAATTCCAAAAGTTAACAATTAATAGGTTATCGAGCTTTTTAAGCGGATTAGGCTATTGGAAGACTGGTTTTCAATTTGACAATTTGTTTTATAATTTGATTTCTCGTTTTACTAGTCAAACACTGAAAGTAATACAAGGCTTTCAAAATAGTTGTAAGTTAACTCTAATCAAAAACATGTATGAAAGTAAAGCTATTAATGCCTTATTATCCGAGTTTTAGTCCAAAAACTATCGCCGTTTTAACTGGTTTCGTTGTATGGCATTAAATTCAAGAAGTTATTAACTTTGAACACGTGCAAAACATTTGCCAAAGCGCTTTTAATACTATGAACGAATGAAACTTTTAAAACGTTAAGAAAAGATCGACATTAAAATACAGAAGATATTACAACAACGCATGCGCAGCCATCCGAAGGTCAACAGAAATATAAATGGCGGAAAATGCAAGTGTGGCGAAACGCGGTCGTCCTGGGAAACACTGAGATGAACAAAGGCCTCTTACCCATGTGCATGTGTGTTCGTTGATAAACAGCCTGGCTACAAAGGTGTAAAAACGTAAACACCACCAGTTTTGGGTAATTCAAATCTCCAACAAAGTTTCCGTGAATGACACTTGTAACTGGCCACCTTGGCGTTTTTGCTACTAGCTGAAAGTGCTTGCGATAACGCTAGCGATCTCACCCGGCTCTCTACTAAATCTTTCCGCATACTCTTTGATTAGCCCTATCGCGGGCGTCCTCGGACATTTTACAAGGTAGGAAAAAACAAACAGTTTACAAGGTCAGCACCTCGATTTGAATTAATTCTACCTCGGGTGCCAGCTACCCGACCAGATGCCAAACTCGGAAATGCCCGATTTCTAATAATTTCCCAACTCATCGTTTTTATCGATCAGAGGCCTGTTTCATCATAATTAATTTAAGATTTCTGTCAGAAAGTTCTATGCGCAGTTCATCTAGTTTTATTGGTCAGTAGCATTTCCAAGAATACATTGCAAATCTTAATGAAAGATTGCCACTTTAAGAATTGGACAGCTATGGCGAGCAGTCAACATTTATGTTTATACATGTACGTCTGTGTTGAAGTCTATCACGCTAGTGAAACTACAACATACATCAATGTAACGATTGGTAATCAAAACACAATACTTGGAGTTTATGTTTCTGCTACCCCAGCCTTATCGGCAACAGACATAATAGTGGGGTCACGTGAGATGGTGACGGTAGAGACCATGGAGCTCTGCTGAAAACGAAACATCAAACAGTCAATAGTAACACACGCAAAAGTATTCGCAGGCATTCGTGGAAGGGGCTTACAGCCTAAATCTCGGCTTCCGTTGAAGTCAAATTGAGGATTTTCGAGAACATGTGCTTTTCTGTTTTACGATTGGATTAGAGTTCCCGGGGATACTTTCACAGGTGTATGCGGGACGTTCTGTTCAAATGTGTGTTTTTCACCACCATTTCCTCACGAAAGCATGATTGCCTTTTCTGACCAAACATTTCCTACTAAAATGTACATTTTCAAATTTAAGTCGATTCAACAGGTTCACAATATACGAGAAAGCTATCGAACAATGATGTTCAATATCATCCTACACTTTCAAAACTATGATTATGAAAGATATATTCATTTTTCAACATGTTTTCTCTTCCTTATAATTTCTTAATGTTAAATAGGAGGACAAGCAACTGGGCTAGTGATACCGGAACAAAATTCTAGGAAGCAAACTGCAGATGGGTTCCTATTTTCGAATGCATTCTTTAAATAGGTGGTTTCTCTAACATTCCAGCTGAAGCTCCCCCCGAATACTAGCCGAGTAACCCCTGGACTAGAGTTCTCACGTTCTTTGTAAGGATACTTTGGGCTCTTCTAATGACATACCTGGCGCCATCTTACGATTGACGCGAAACACTAGGTAATTCTGGACTCGGACTTAAAGCTCAACTACCTCTATGTAGAAGCCCGTAGGAAATGGTCAAAATGATTCGGGCGGCAGTCGTTTGTACGAGTACTTTTGAGAAGAGCTTTAACGTATCTTTTTTCGATCATTAGGAATAATGTACAGAGTGTCTCGGCAATCAGTAGTTCATTTCCTGAATTTGTTTTCATAGCCTTTCGTCGAGAACTCACACAGTCAATATAAAACTCGAAAACCATAAGGTTAGCAGATTTCACTAGTGGTAGCCCAGCTTCCCGTATCCTCTATGACGTAATCACCAGAAAAGGAGCGATTCCATTATGGGGACGTTACGTAAGGTAATTCTCGACTTACTTCGCACAAAAACAATTGTCGAAATTGCCAATTTCCATTTTTCAAAGGCTGATAACATTGTGTCAAATAATGAAAAATTTACCAAAAGGTTTTCAGTTACATCCACACAGCACCAACCATGGTAGTCATAGACAAAGCTCTTCTTAACCTTTATTTTGCGGAGATATTTGTCAAAATGCAATAATACTTGTCGGCCATACTGTGTGCTAAATAAGTGTCCGCTCCATTGATGAAGTCTGCTGTTCTTTTGTGATGAAAGCAATATTCATTTTTTGAAAATATACAGAATTCAGCATAATAAAATGTAAATTCATGTTTAGTTTTCGGTAGAGTTCCGCCATAATGGCCATCGAAATAAATGGCACTGTACTTCGCATTTAATAAACTTATGAAACTGAAAGTAAAATACATCCGAACACTGTGACAGATGCTGCTTTTAACTGATGCAATGGATGAACTTGTTTTATCAGATGAAGCCGAAGAACTAAGTGCAGTAAATTCTGAGCGGTTTGTTTGTAAAGTTTATTCTCATTTATCGTGGCAAGACAGACAACGATCTTAAATCAAGTTTGGTTTGCTGGCGACAAGCTTTCAAAACACTTTAAGACGACTAGATGTTTTTGAATTGTTTTTAAGTCATGGTTGTTTTTCTTGGAAACAATTTACTCATCGTAGAGTTGCTATGGATCGTATTTTTTGCTGTACATGAAACCAAAAGCTTTTTTCACTAACATACTGCTAATCACTGCTGCGTATGGACTACTTTCACTAGTATGGACTACTTTCACTAGTATGGACTACTTTCACTAGTATGGACTACTTTCACGATGGATCATGCATTTCTTACAAAGCTGACACGGACACGCTGAGTTGCTTAAACCTTAAATTCTAATACACATGTAATATTCCTTGGTAACACTCACACAGAAAGTGGAATGTTGGACATAGGCCTACATGTACATGTAATTCAAGTGGCGAGTTGTTGTTTGTTGAATGGATAACCGCAAGGATCTTTTCTGAATATCCCCAATATTTTCAAAGCGACGAAACACCGAGAATGCGTGACATCTTTGTGCGTGATGAGGACTAGCGAATACTTCAGCCCACCTAGACACGACCAGTGACATTTGGTTTTACCACCTCCCTCGGTTTGTTTTTAAATAACCTAAATAGTCGTCACCGACTGCTGAGGGAAGGCGAATGTTTTTGTTTTGCAATTTGCCAGTGATGACGCGATGTTTCAACTTTGTGGCAAGAAGAGGGCTATTGAACCAATTAAACCATGAACCGTTAAACCTTGAAATTAATCGTCTGTAAACGGTATGCAGGAATTCACGTAGATAGTTATATAATGTGTGTCATTGCCAAGGGACGTCTCCAACTTTGTGTCACGGCCCTCACCGTTGTTCACTAAAGCAAACATTCACCGAGTGTTATGGAACAATGAATTTTAAACTGCGGGGGTTTCTGCTCACCACTTATGCAGATCATCGCATTTGCATATCGAACGCTCTGCGATGTTGTGACAAAAGCCTTTGTTTGTCTATGTTTCCCTAAACGATTTTTAACATATTTTCAAACGTCAATCACAGCCCATTATTTAGGTTAAAGGCAGCTGTCACTGAGCGATGTAATCTAAAAGATCCTGTTTTTCCAAGTTCGTGCTGTGGTTTTGTGGTGGTCATTTTGTGAGGTCTGGGGTTTCCAAAGGATGCTAAAAGTTCATGACGCAATTTGCTGCACTGAAAACTATCCACATAAATGTCAATTAATGTGAGCTGATGGGCGCGTCTCAAATGTGACGAGACGATTCTCTGATAATGAACAAAAAATCCGGTGATCGAGTTTACCTTGAAGTGCACCCAATTACAATGGACGAACTGGCGGGCTTTTTAAATATATGTCCCCAGAAATGCACGCTTGTTCATTTTAGCTGCTGGTAGGGCCTTTAGGTCAATTGAATCACAAAATTCACAAATTTGTCAATAACCAACATGAGTGACCGGTCTCAAACTGATGTAGTCAGGGAATCGCATTTCCTAATTGCTGCAAGTTAGCGATATCTAGTCGGACTGACTGGAAAGTAGCTTTCGTAAGTAAATTCTTTCCCAGAGGGCACTACACAAATGTCATTTGGGGGGTCAGCGTAAAGAACTGTATCAGAGGTACGCTAGGGTGGATCAAATTCGACAATGAAGACAAAAGTTTTCAAAAGTATACTCTTGCTTCACTTTATCACAATAGAACACAGCATAAGCGTTACGAATCGAACGATTTCCTGACTACTAACTTGGTTATTGCTATGAGATTTCTAATTTTCTAAATGTTAGGTTAGGGCAGAAGTTCGATATCATTCACAACGGCGGCCATTTTAGAGTGTAGCAATCTAAATTTAAAAATCGGTCAAAATTCATATTATTTTCGATGCATGTTTGAAGATAAATTGGTGACACGTTACAAGAGGGACAATTCGGTGGCAAAATTTGACTAAATTGGTATCGTTAAACTTCGTTGTTTGAGGCTTTAACTAAAGTTAAGCGTCCGGAATATATTTAACACTTGTGCTAGTTACGTATACACGCACTTCTGTTTTAACATTTTGATGATTCAGCAGAATAATCGTCAAATAAAATTTAAGCCAATAACTTTATTGAGTTTATTTCAAAGGTGTTCGAAATGATTCGATGAATACCATATGACCGTAAGTTAGTCTGTGATTCCGTGAACTCCTCCCAGCTGCAGGGATAGGGAGAAGGCAGTTTGAACAGACACAGTTTCTGTAATAAACGATCCATTTGAGTCTCGTCTATAGACTAAATGTAGACATCAAGGCTGTCTACAGACGCGTTCCGCGAATATTCATCGCCTACATTTTGTTCAAGGTCATAACTAGACCACAGGTGTTCTAAGGTAACATCAAACAATTCGAAGCGGTTGCGCGTCCGGGGATTGTACAGTGTTCAGACGCTATTAATCAGATGGCTGATCGGACGTCTGATCCGTCGCATGTAAAAGTTCAAATGTGAATGGTTGTCAGACGTCTGATCTACCTCCTTATCATTCAAAACCAAATCAGGCGGTACCTAGATCTGTTTTCTTACCTTCGGAAGACACTTTGCACGTGTACATTCTCATGTTGTGACTCTCGGATAACCCCTTTCCCGACGGTGATCGCACGTGATTGGTCAGAATATAAGCACGTACCTTGCACATTTAAATATTGTTTAATTCTTGAAAAACGTCGAATAGGATACATATTTGAACATTTTACGTCGAGCGGCGACCTATCTCCGGATCAGACTTCTCATCTGCTTGATCACTTCCGGGTTTCTAATCCCGGTACTCGAAACTTGATTGGAAAATTGTATAATTGCATGACCTCCTTGGACTAAATTAGCTGTACTCTAATCATGCTTCGACTCCAAACGTGAGTCGAGTCTTAGTGCGGAGGTTAGACCCCGGACCCTGAACGTTAAGGATCAGGCAACTGTAAAATGCACAAAATTTTGCACGGAAATTTGTCGATTAAATCAGTTTTTGGCCACAATAAGATTAAAAAGCGGACGATCGCCGCACAAATAAAAAAGATCATGTTCAATTCAACGTTTCGTCTTTTCATTAGACATCATCAGGATCATATTTACAACAATTTAGGACAACAAGTGCCAACATACAGCTCAGGTAACATCCATAGAGTGAAGTGAGAGACACATAGAATATAGTCGAGTCTCGCTCATCCGTCAAAAAGCAAAACTTGATTGGCTTAGACTTCACTGTAATCGAAAACCCCTGAGCAAGATATTCGTGGGGGAAGTCTCTTTAGGTGTGTTTCCAATTAAAATCTCGTTAGTGACATGCGGAAACACGTGATAGACGAATACGCGCACTCGTGTAATTCAAAGAACCAACAATTTTCGTTTATAATGGCGATAACAGCTTTTGTTCAGATCTGTGTAATGTCGCCAATCCAAAATTGCAATTTACATAACATCTTCTTTGGTTTTTGGAAAGTCGAGCTCATAATTGTGGCGTGTGTATGGTTCTTAAAATGAAATGACGAAACGGCGTAACTCAGGTGCAAACAATTAAGCGCTGCCTAAAACTTCTGGTCAACGTGACTATCGGTGACTGTCGTCAAATCAAATTTTTGCATATATTTTGACGACTCGTTTCAATCGTGTTTACACCAGACCAGTTGCAGGGAAATATCCACACAGTAAGTATCCACACAGTAAATATCCACACAGTAAATATCCCATAGGAAAGCGTATGCACGAAATGGTGTCTCGGAGCATTTACGACAAACAATTGCGTTGAGTTTGATTTCCATCAGTTGAGTTACAAGGAATAACATAAAAGTATGAACTTTTGTTAACTCGAATGTGTAGTTGTTTGAGATCCATCTTCCGAAACATTGTTGGAGATCAGAAAGTACGTAAAATTTCGTGAGACAGACTCTAGACTTGTCATGTCCGTACGAATGATGATAATAATAAAGTTTCAAACATCCCTTTCGTGTACTACATGTACATGTACTTAAAACATTTAATCTCTTGTTTAATCACTATCTTTTTGTTACCACTATCTTACGAGAGAATAAATGTGGGCTTGAGAACCGGACCGGGGCAAAACAAACGTGAAATATCGTGAAAATCAGTTTTGAGCTATTTGAATGGCACTGAAATACACAAAACAAAGACCAGAAAATAGACGGAAGACAGCCGTCCCTATGGGATAAATCACAACCGGTGAATTTTATTAAACAGCAATTAGTTACATAACTGCACGCGTGCATACATTGGATTAGTTAGCTAAACAAACAAATGCAACTCTAGAATTGCACTTTATTACACCGCGCATGATTTAGACATCAAAATCGTCATCGCCAACGCAGCCTCAAGTTTTGATTACTTCCCATGATGCCAAAGACAAGTGAACCGCTCAGGCAGTCTCTGATTCATTCTGAAACCTTGAGAATGCAACTCGAGAATCGAACAGGGGTCAAGGCAATCATTGACCTTCTACTAACATCAGAGTAAGTGTATATACAGAATTGCAATGCAGGGTTTAAAGGGGGTGTTTATTTTAAACTCGTTTTACGAGGGATTTGGATAATGCAAGTCGTCAAAGAACTGGGAATTTTATTCCTAGCGTTCAATTTTTGGTAAAGACTGTCTGTCATAGGCGGCGCACCATAGGGGCTGTGGGGAGGCTATAGCCCCACTTTTTCAGTGCTCCTGCGCTCATGGTCCATGGGCGGTGTACCACGGGGAGGGGGAGGGTTGGGGGCTACAGCCCCCACTTTTTTCAGGGCTGCGCCGCCCATGTGTACAGTGTATGGGTGACTAAAACGGACCACTGGCGTTTAAGTCACTTTGGTATAGAGTTAAGTGCGTCAAAATTACAAATGAAAATTAAACTGCGGGACAAAAAGGTGCGCTTGCCTTGGAAATATGCTAAAAACAAATAAGGGTCAAACTAAACTAATGTGTCAGCGAATGACAAAAATTTCAACTTCAAAGTGAGGTATTAACTAAATGTACATTCTCACAAGCGACAGATCTACCGTTAGCATTCCTACTGTTATTCACTGAGCCTTCGGACACTAGGCAACTACTTAGTGGTACGAGCTTGAACAAATATTGTCTTCCCTACCTGGTACAATTTACTAACGGAAGCAACTGTCAAAAATTACGATCCTGTTAAAAACCTTGATCAGCAAATCAGAAAATAGCGTTGATTGAATTTGACATCTAAGCAATTAAGGAAGAATGAACTTACCTTTTCCCCTAAAGTTTAACGCCGGGCTTCATAACATACATATGCTGTAGTACCGCCACCACTTCTCAACTTGATTTAAAGGAGGTACCCTTGCTAAGTGTATATAAGATTTTTTAAGTAGAAGGACTGGTTAGACACCGGTTCAATGCTCCCTTTTCTCTACCGTGACTTTAACTTGTTATAGGCGAAAGCGTAAATCTGCCGCACATTATGAGAATTAAGTAATTGTTATTGGCGTTCTGGTGGATATCACGTGAAATCGTCTTCTTATTGGCTCAGAAAACGAAACAAGAAGTGAAAATCCTGCAATGCAGCACCGCGTGCTCTGTATACAGTGTACGTCATCACTTTCAGAGTACCAGTGCGACAAAATATCCCCAATGCAAGCTTCTAAGTTCTAACACAGTAAGGTCAAAGATTTTATAGTATCTTTGGTAAGGTGTCAGTCTGCCAAGCGCAACTTTTTGGGGTTTTGATGAGTCATAAACAAGTGAGCTTCACATTAACAGAGCGAGAATTTTTTTAAGAAGTGGGAAAATTTGTCAGGGAGTGCGTGGTTCTGCGGGCTAGCTCTTAATCGACAATCCTTAAACACTGCGGGTTGAATGGTGTGCTACATACTCGCGTACAATATAATATTGCTGAGAGGACAGTTTTCATATAATTACCAAACCTTCAATATACCAGTTGTTATTGGTTCCCTTTCTTTGCTGAATATACATAGGCAGAACCGTGTTCACACTGGAATTCCCTCCTGCTGGTAATCGGTCTTTGGTAGAATACGTTTTGGTAGAACATATCGCTTCAGCGATGTTGTAGGAGAGTCAAGTAAGGCTACTTGTTTTTGTGTCTTGAAACCAGACATAGCAGGCTGTCATATTTGTTGATGCGTGAGAAATCATATCTTATCCGAGTAAGGGGTGAAATTGAAACCAACCGAGTAAGCAATCTGAATAAAAAGGCAATTTTCTTTGAAGGTGGGTTTTCAGGTAACATGTAACCAGTAGCATATTTAACCAAGTTTTGGAGGCTAAAATATGGCTTTCGGTTTTCTTTTGTGCATCACCTTAAACATTATAAGATGTTTGTTTACCAGGTGAAGTGCCGGTGCCAAACACCGGGTGGAGTTCCACGCCAAGTCAGTTGGCACAAGCGATGATTAATAAGACGGTTGCCATGGTGCCGTGAGAACAAGGTCACGTGCAGTCAAAATACCTGACCGATGTTGATGCATACAGGCATGTCATGTACTGAAACTCGAAACATGACTAAAACCGCATGTGAGTAAAGATTACTCATAGACGCAAGTTGCCAGTTGACACATAGGTAATCATTCGAGAAAAAAATCTGCTCACACGTCTACAAAATTCGTTCAATTTGTCCCAAACAACCGCACAGCAGGTGTTTTATTAGCGCATCATGTACAGTTTGAAAATTGTAGAATACGTACATGTACACTGGTAGTCGGACGTTATTTGAGTCCTACATTTACTCGTAAGGTCATAAAATTAAAAAAGTCAGCCAATCGACTTTTGCAAGGTTTGTGGAAAATTGATCATCATCTGACTATCACTTGGAAACAGTGTGAAAGGCGCCGAACTCAAAATCTCCTGAGTGGAAACGGATGGATTACTACACCACATTTATCGTTATTATTATTATGATCATTATCATTCATTATCATTATTTTTTATATTTTTATTACCACTGTTGCTATCGATATCGCTATCGGTATTGTTATTATTATGGTTGTTGTTGGATGAGCACGTGAGGTAGTCCCATACCCGTGATTGTTTTTATGCGAACACTGTTAACACTTCGCTGAAGATGACCTGAGAAATGACCGGCAGAAACGCCGTGCCAGTGTAAACACACATAGTCGTGGCTAGAGGTTGGTGGGTAAATAGACTAATAACTTTTGGAAATGACATTACTACATCACGACGTCAAAATGACTTTAGGAAGTCGGTCTCATCATTGTTTTACTTCGTATTATCGTAGTTATTGCCTATTCTCCGCTATCCTGCAACTTAACGCGTTTATCCAGAGCAATTGCATTCTGCAATATGCAAGCACACATCTGTTTGGAAACTATAAAAGCCATCGTCACTACGAGTTACATTAGAACAGGTTACGAATCGTCGATTGTAGAACATGGGCGGCGCAGCACTGAAATAAGTGGGAGGCTATACCCCCCCCCCCCCAGCCCTCGCCCGGTTGTACTGAGGCAACTTGACACGTGTGACAACTTACTCCACCTTATTGAGGTTCACGTTATTGTTCCGGGGCAAATTAATTGACGCGGCGCATTTCCTAGTGTGGACACAAATCTCAGAGCAAGCAAGGTGTAAGTACTTTCTGTGCGCTTGCTCAGTTACACTCAAGCTAGAGTGCCATTTAGCGCAATGTATATTTAATATTACACAGTGTAGGATATGTAGCGTGGGCAATCGGCCGAAGGGGGACAGATTTCTTTAGAGCAATTGCTCTAAAACAAGTTCAGTAACTCACAGAGTGGACAGGTCACTATTGTCGGACAAGGCAAATGGGCAATATTTTTGCTACTGAGATTAATGAATACAAGTGCGACATGATGGGCAAAGCATTTACATCTTGGTTAATTATTTAGCATTATGTGAGGACACGGACAAGTCTCCGAGTTTGATTAACTTAGACCGGAACCTTCATCATCCGATATTGATTCAAATTAAACTTTCATATTCAACGCTTGATGCGCTGCTCTCAAAATATGATTCTACATGTTCCACTTTTGTATGAAGGGCTATTAGTTAAAGATAATAGTGTTGTAATTTTATGTAACAAATCAATAAAACAAAACGAAAAGTATTTTAGACAATGTTTTACATCGTTTCGTGAGATTTCATCTGAAACAGTTTAAATAAAGTGAAATATTAGTGGTACCGTTTTTTTTGCTGTGAATATGCTTTTCTTATTATTTTGCTTACGTTCGCTGAAAGTCCATGCTCACGTGACCTATTTAATGGCAGATTGGTATAAAATTTGAAGACTCTCTACTTTCATAAGACATATACTTTTACGGAGCTAATTTCTATACTTTCCTAAAATTTTGGCTAAATGTACAAACTTCAGCATTCAAGCCATTTCGCCTTTCACCCGCGTGATTTCGCTTCTTGCTCTACGAAACGCACCCCAGTTTCGCAATCTCATGTCGTTTACCTTTACCTGTTATTAAAAAACACAGAAGTACCTGAAATTTGTTTCTTTTTTGTACGAAAACTAACAGTTTCGAAATTAATGGATCTTTTGATTCCGCGTTATTTGTAACAGTAGAAAAGGCAGGGAGGGTGGTAACCGTAAGACTATTGCGAGTGGGAGTTAAACCATTTGGCCTCAGGTTCCGGAAATGTCATAAATAAAACGGCACTGCGGTATAAACAAGGCTATTTTTCAATTAACGGAATTAATCTGTTTACGAATGCCTCGGTCACTTATTTCTCTGATTACTAATTCGGGACTTAAATTTCTTGCTGACGTTCAGATTTCAGCTACTGTGCCTTATCAGTACACGGCCGCATGCAAAGGTGCATTTTTGAAATTCTCCTGTATTTGAAACTCTCATCCAGAATCAGATGGGTTCTAAGCAAATGACAATATATATTCCGGGAGTTATCAATTTGTTCTGTGGTTTTAATTGTGTTGGCCGCCTCCCAAAAAAATGTGAAATCTGCTGCTTGGAAATTCTTCGCATCCGTTTACAATTTTCGATATCACTTACTTTACCGAAGAAGCCTTTCACTGCAGAGTGAATATTTGCTAACAAGCTAAGCCATCGATGACTTTATCAGAAACGCGCATATACAGTTTATGCCCGATGATCTTGATCTGAATATTCGTATGATTCACTTTTTGATATTTTGTTCCCAGCAACAGGAAGCGGGAATGTGGTAGGTACTTAACACGTGACTGAGGTTGCATGCATAAATTATGCTAAACAATTTAGGGGGAAAAGTTTGTTTATTAGTAATAGTTACATGTATACATGCCTACCAGCTTAGATGATGTAAATTCAAAGGGCATCTTGGACGTTTGTTTCATTTTGGATACAACAAGTTTGAATTTAACACACAAATCAAAATGCAGAAGCTCGAATTGGAACTGCTTACGAGGACAATGATATCTCATCAAGCATAGGCCTACAGTACCATTTAGCCAAATGTCTAACCCAACATAATTTCTTGTTTCTGGACCAGGTTGCATAAATGTATGCAAAGGTGTTCTTTACATGGACATTCAAAAGAGGTCTTCTTATATCGATTCTGATGACGAAGGATAGTTTTTACTGTTTACATCGGTTAGGTTGACAATTTTTCTAAAACGATATTCTCCACAACCGAATATCGCCTTCCGTTAATCGAGGTTATGAACTCATGCTTGACGTTTCGCACCTGATTCAATCCATCATCAATGGAGATCAAAAACAAGACAGCGTAACCTGTGTGGAACCGTGCGAGTATTCAGTCAAAGGGGGTGAACGCCTCAAAAAGTACAGATGTTTATCAGACGAACACCATGGATATGGAATTTATATATATACATGTATTTATATAAAAGATGGGGATAAATTATGATCAACCAAAATTTCCTGTGTAGTGTTATATGGACTTGATGACATGGGTGGCTCAGCACTGAAAAAAGTGGGGGCTANNNNCCCCCCCCCCCCCCCCCAACCCCTATGTTGCGCCGCCCATGGATGGGTTACCGAAGTTCTCTGAGATAAGCCACAGCGCGGAATCAAACTTACAACCCTGCAGTCGTAGTCCAACACTTTGCTATCGGAACTAAAGTTCCTATACATTGTATGTACTAGTTAAATGACAGACTTTTTAAAGCGACTTTAAAAATTGTTAAAGTCACGAGCCTTGATTTCAGTGAATGGCTGACTGACAACAGAGAGAATTAACGATTTGTAATAATTCACAAAACAACCATACAGATATTGTTAATATTTCTAGTCAAAGCTAATGACTCGACAACAAGTCTAATGCACCTTTCAAGAAATTTTCGGAATCATTGCCGCGAACTGATCTCCAAGGTTCATTCATCGATGCCCAGTAGAAAATTGTTCAAATTGAATATCGGTTCCCAGACTGTTTTTAAAGTAGTAACGATAAGACTTGTAAGAGAAGGGGAAAGCTACATCAGCACTGACTTGAGAGTGCAAAGGTCACGTACCATATATTTCATATTTGTAGTTTGTTTTCTTCTACAGTATCATGGGAACAAAGTTGACCCCAGACTCAACTCCGCGATAACCTACTGTCCTGAAAAACACCTCGAAAGTGGCAGTGGTCGTACAAGATTGTGTAGTTCTGATGATCCAGATGAATTACGTTGGAACTTGAATTAGAAAATTCTTTTATTCACTAAACGTTTCCAAATATAGAAAAAAGAAAATGATTGAATAAAATAATCCAGAAAATTTCTTGCATAGGTGTTTGCTCTTGTGATCTTAGCAACGGAATGTGTCAGTACAAATGTCACTAAGACTTCCCTTCTCGGCATGTTCACATGGTAATCTCATTACCCGGTAGTAGTCGTTGGAGGTCACCGCGGGTCACTACAGTAGATCTTCTTGCAAAAATGAAGTTGTACGAAATGGCACCGAGCTTTCCGCTAAAAACCAGCCGCATTGTAGATCGACAAAAAATTGCAGGCGGTCCGATGTCTGAAGTGCGTCGACGCGCGCAGGCCATATAGGTGGGGCCCGTTGCACGAAAGATCTGATTTGAAACTCATGAGAATCTTCTTGTGGCTAATCTGAGAAAGCGGCAGAAGTTCACAGGCATGCAAAAGTCACATTCATCTGTTAATGACGTCTGGTACAAATCGAGCCAAGTTACTGTCCACTGATAGCACACAAAACCTCAACCGTTTCCGTTTGTCTGGTCATCCAGTGATTCTCCACCTGGGGCAAGTCTGTTCACCTTACTTTCACTTCTGACCATGACAGTTGGGTTCGTTTGGATTTGGGAGAATCAGTGCAGTATGTTTAAAAATGCAAAGCACTCAATCGCAGCCGTGTGTCAAGTTTAACATCGCAGGCCCACTCGCTTATAATTAACATAAAATATAAGCCCGGAAGTCAAAATTTCAGTGTTGCGATGAGAAACGTGAATGTACCCTTTAAAGACACTGTTTCATTTTTGTTAAAAATTTCATGAAACGGTTCTTTATTCAAACCATTTTATTTGGAGCCTGAGCCCGAGAATGCTCTTTCCACTTGACATTGATATTTTTTCAAAACCCACTGATTTTAAAACAGATATTTTAGCTTAATTGTTCTGTTTGGTGTGGTGCACCGTGAAAAGGTGGATGGTGAAGTGGGTGTCAATCGAAACTCAAGTGTTGCTGAGGTCCTGCGCTTGAATTTGGAATTTCCATTAATCTCAAGATCCCGTATAGGCCAACGTACATGTAAATTTGGAATATCCGAAAAAACGTGTTAATTTTCGCGATATCTTCAGTTTCGACTGGCAAAACTCATCGGTGTTATAAGTAGGTGAAAACAAAGGGAACACTTATATCTTTAGGGCCGATTCTTTGTATTCCTATCTGATCATGAAATACTGTGGAACATTTTCAACTGTGCTGCTAACATTCTTGTACAGATTCAGTGTACCGCACAACAAAACAGTTATCGTATTCAATAAATCTTATAGGAGAAGCGCAGTACTCCAGTCATAAGAAAACTGAAGTTACTAGCTTCATTGGCGGATTTAGAGTTGGGCCAAGGGGGCCATGACCCACCTTAAAATTCTCTCAGATTACATTTGGCAGTTCGGGGGTGTGAATGTCTGACTTGTAAAATCCTGGCTAATACTCTGCCCTGCCCCCTCCCCTAACTCAAAATCCTGGATCCGCCCCTGAGCTTTGATCAGAGACATAAATCCGATGAGTACTTTTTATTCTATAACAAATCACCGTTGAGATTAACTAAAAAATGACAGACGTCTTTACCGAATGAAATATAACTCCGACAGTTAGACTGCGACCATGGAAATTCCAGATTTGATTCCTAGGTAGGGTCAATCACAGAAGTCACTTGCCTCATCAACAATGCCCCTGTAATTTTCTTTCTATGCCCAACATCCATTTTTCAAGCAATCACCAGCTTCAAAACTAAAATCGCATTACCTATATATTTTAACTTCATGCATAAAATTTATATCGAATGAGTTTACCCGCAGTTTATGACAAGTTTGTTCTAAGAAAACATCAATTAAAATATGTTTAGATTACTAAATGTACTGTTGGAATGAATAATTACAAAGTATCCTACCTTTTTCAGCTAATCTTAATTTTCCGTTGTGTTGATGGGAGATCCGTCAGCGTTTTAGGCTGTTGGTGGAGTGATATCCCAAAGACAGCTGTCTCGGAAAATCGCCGCGTTGTTGCAAATATAGAATGTCCAGTGAACGCTGAGAAAATGGATTTTCACAAACACGCAGCGCCTCTGGCGGAACAGGCGTTCAACTCAAAAAGACGGAGAAGTGAACAGGTCAAAACAACATACAATTAGTTGATTCTGGTCAGTGTTTTCTTTTCAATATTATGTCGGTACGGTATTTTTGGTTGATCGCTATTTGAAAAAAATCCACCTGAGACGAGTCAATATGGTGCGGGGATGGCGTTTTTTTATTCAACGTTTGGAAAATCGTGGTATTTCAAACCTTGCTTACGTGCACGAAACCGTGGCTGAATTGTTGTGGCAGATCTCAAAATGAGTCGTGGTACAGACCGGAACCGACTATGTTTTTTGGCCTCATTTGGTGATAAGTAGTCTTTATTCAGGTCACAAGACGCTGTTTACAAATTATGAGGAACAACAAAACTGCAGCAGACGATAAAAATGGAGAGTCTATAAAACTGTTGCTTTCGTCTGAAAGTCAGTTGAATTTCGTGACTTCGTCCTGTGCCACTTATATGCACGACAAATGTTGCCCAGTTTAGATGTCGCATAAAGCGGTCTCAAAGGTCACCATAATCATACGAAAATAATTATTAACCTTATCTAACTGAAGCTTTACGCAGAATACAAAAACTAAGCAGTTCAAACTATGTCGTTTGAGATAACGCGGGGTCGCGCGTAGAACGGAAAGTCCCGTACTTCCGGAGTGAAGTGAAGAGGGGTTCTTGATTTTGGCAGCTTGTCAGTCTATGATTAATTGTAATACTGCATCAGTTGAATTCAGCTTAAATCTGAAAAAATAGAGAGTTTGCAACCACAAAATTGCAGTTGTGTACTCAGTTTTGATATTATTTTTTATAATACTAGCTATCACTTTAATGCCATTGGCCCGTATTACAGTACACTCACAGTAAAAACATTTTGTACTTTACGAGAATTGACATTTTTGCGCTAGTTTTGAGCGTGCCTTTAAGGAATGTTTCCATTCCGAGAACAGTCCAGGGAAGATAGAACAGTCATAAGTAGACATTGAATCAGGAAGTCTTCCTGATTTGAATGTAGAATCTCTGTTTTTTTTATTATTACACAGCGCATTTGTTTTACTATGCGTAGCGTTCGGAACAGATTAACACAACATTGTTGCAGTGGTTCTACGAGTGTAAATATCTGCTTAGCACTCTTCGGTCAGTGCGGGTGTGTTGGTCCAGGAACTTGCACGTATAATCTGTTTTGCAATCATTTTGCTCAAGTGCTGCGCACAGAGGCGCAATTGCGCGACAGCTTCACTATTATGTACATAGGCGAGCGGGGTGCATATTACGTAGTACAGGAGCCTGTTTTGTACGTTTTTAATAAAATTTGTGTTTGCTGGCAGAGGACTTTGAGGAAACTATATTCCACAGAACTAGAAGTCATGGTTTTGTTCAATTGCACTTATACTGAAAATGAATTAATTAATTCCAGCGTTTATAACCAGGGGCGGATCCAGGATTTTGAGTTACAGGGTGCCAGGGCAGAGTATTTGCTAGGATTTTGCGTCAGACTGTCTGACGGGCAAAATCCTAGCAAATACCCCCGAACTTCCAAATAGAATCTGGGAAAATTTTAGAGGGCATGGCCCTCTTGCCCCCACCCCCCCCTCCCCCTTAAATTCGCCACTGACAACGGCTAAACCAACCTCCTCTCACGTCTTGGGCTACTGGCTCTCGATTTTTCTTAGTTTTCAAGAACATGTCCACGCAAAAATAAGTCAGCAGCTCAGATGTCTATGCTCTGTACATTGTTTAACACACGCTGAGAGTGACGTGTGCTAAAAGAAAAGAACTCGTCACTATTCATAGCGAGGCTGTTTATCAATTGCAAGACCAAGTTTACATTCAGGGGCTTGAATTCGCCATTAAAATTTTATTGGTTAATTTATTGAGTGTCTGGCTATGTGATGCTTCTGCGATGTTATTGACAGGATTAGAAATCCAGAGTGCCAATCGAGGATTATTGTAAACAATTACAAACACTGCGGTTTGTTCTGGCAATCTCGTGGTTTTTCTGTGCACCTGCAGTTGCGATTATCACAGCTTTCATCAGCACTTTTTCAGCACTATACAAGGAGGTAAAAACGATTCCATGGCAGCGCTTCAAAATTCCAGTTAAAATCCCTTAAACTCCTGTCTCAGACCCAACCAAGCCCGTGGTACAAATTTCCTTACACCTGCGCACCTCAAGTCCACCTCATATCACGTATTCCCAAAACCCAATGACCAACGTAGTACCTGGGGACCTTATCGAAAGGGTTATGCTTTTGAATGCGTGATCTGGACACTGATTGGTCCCCAGACATGGAGTTAGGGAATTCCCATAGATATTGGAGTATATTACAGGTGCGCAGTTAGCTAACCCAGTTAGGTGTTACTTGGTACGAGTGTAAGCCTCAGTATCATTGCTGAGATTTAAAAGCATAGCTAGGGATCGTTTCCTTTCCCTGCCAGTCATTGTACCACCAGTTTGTAAGAAGTGATGAACTGTTTAACAGCAGGTCCCGGGGGGGCTATACCTTAGGGCTGTCTAAAAGCGTCTACACCTGACCACAATAGGCCTGTCTTGAAATATCACAGCAACACTTTCCTTCTTAGGTGGGACTTAACAGTCTTCCCTTATTTTTACCTCATAAGGCAGGGTGAACTGAGGGAAAGCAGTTTATATCTTTTCTACATCAAAACCACACAATATGAAACCTATGCAGGCATAAAGCTTGTATACAGTCTAAAATGACAGCCAAAGTGGGTTTCTTTTGCTTTTTTAGCCATCTTGGCAAACCTAGACGGCCATGCCGAAAAGCGAAAAAATACACAAAAATGGCAGTTTCCAACACAAAACCACGATCGACTCGTACGTAGCTACTAGGCATCAACAGTCATTGCACTCAGAATGTCAAAACACTCCACGAAATGATAGAGTATTTACGAACAGCCACGGTTGCAAGAAAAGTAGGTCAAGGAGGCAACAAACTGCTTTTTTCAAAAACAGGCTAAAAACTAAGTGCCATTCGTAACCACCAAACTCAGAGTGAATCTCAAAATGCCCAGCCAATCCAGCAGACGCCACTTTTTATCATGAAACTGGGGAACCGCGAATTCGACTTTGGCTTGAACAATAATTAGTGACACCGTACAATATATTTACCCACAATGCAGCTCACGCAGCAAACACTTGTCCTGCTTCTTCGCATGCAAATGTACTGGTCAACAATGACCGTAATGATGAATTTGTATCATTGCTTTTTAAGTGTTGCAATGGTGACAACAAGAAACTGGCAAACGAAAAAACTCAAGATCAGGTGTGCTTCTCTTGTTTATGAACAGAGAGGACGTAGAAAATAGGTCAGTCAAGCATTTTGCTACGTGCTGTATCTCTACCCAAAGGAAAGTGCAATCCAGATAGATAATAGAATAGACGCTATTTTATCAAGAATTAGAACGTCTTTTGCAGCGAAACTTACAAATGCTTTGTTAAAAACCTGCACTACAGTAGTTTGTTTTTTGTAGAGTTTGATAATCTGAAAGTGTCCAAACCCTTTGTAGAGTTAATTTCCTGTCATACTTTCATAGGGATTTTTGTCGTATACCATTCCGCCAACTCGGGGGATATTTTGCCGTCTCGCCGGTGTATTGTGTAGTATCAGACGTTTCAATTCCCAGCTGTCATCTCCGGTTGGTATTCTGTTGGCTTCACAGTATCGGCAGCATCGCCATTCTCGGATTGTAAACAGAAGTAGGGGAGGAGAAAGTGGTCTGCGAAAGCTGAAGCAAAAGCGATCGGAATCTCATTTTCCATGTTGCTAGGTTGGTCGAACCGAGTTTTGAACGTATAGCGGAAACCCGGGAAAACAGCCGGAGACGGTGAAACATGACTGTCTAATACACACGGTGGACGAGAATCGCCGCGAGAACAAAAACGAAATGTGGCCTCACAACGAAACAAATTGCAATAAGCATTGTAAATGTACAAGAAAATACTAAACGGTTTCTTAAATGTTTTTTCCATCAATGTTAACTCGTTAGTAATGAGTGGCCTAGTTTTGGAACCACTGTCACGTGATGACCAGTCACGGTCGCAGGCGTATCGGAAATTAAATTGATCCAAGATACCGTAATTTACGTTCATTACCGGTTGTCGGCGATGTGAAACATTTACCTACTTTAATAACAGAATGCGTCTTGGGGCTTACCCTGGAAGCAAATTTTTTTGCCATTTACTCTCTATTTAAGAAAAATCAATGTTTTACTGTCGATTGCATCGCAAAGCAAAAATCGGAGTGTTTGCTCTACATACTTCTCTACCACGTGACGCCAATGCACATGCGCTGCATATGACCGTTTATGCTATTTATGTTCAAAGTGGATATTGAAAAAATCGGATTTTCAATGCTCGTTTTGCATAATGAGGATGGGATATTGAATAAGAGTCCTATTATTGTTTTGCGTATTGGAACTTGAATTCACTGCAGTTAATAAAATTCATTAATGCTGTGAAAACTCGGTGTTGGGATTTAGACCTATATAGTTAATTAAAGCTATCATATCAAGCGTAATAAGACGTGGACATTTTAATTACTAGATTTCTTGATCTTACATGTAGTGATGAATATCTTTAATTGGAAATGGCCAAGCTACGTTGTAAGTCACATAAGGTAATTATTTTTCCCAGAACTCGGGCAGTCCCCTATAGTTGGACGAGACGAAATATTCACTACTTGCACACTTAAGAGGTGCTGCAAAAATGATTGCTGTGTGCTGTAGTTCTCGGTTAAGCGCGCGTGTTCCAAACATGCAGAACCACTTGTAGTTTAGACACAGCGCCTCGTTTTCAAACACAAAGGGCGAATTCGTGCAAAAAGTAGTCAAGTCGTGGATCTACGTAGGCGCACGCATGTTTCACGTCGACAGTTGCCGTGTTGCAGAGACATTTGTAATGCATGGCTGATTCAACAAGAAAATGTGTTTATAAGAAGGCAAAATTTACATACTGCAAATGTACAAAAACGTGCACTGCTTCTCTTCACTGAATAACTGGTACTCGTTAGCAGGTTGGTCCGACATAGTCGGTGGGCCAGATCTCATAGCGTTCGTCCTTGTGAGTACTTTGGGGGGGGGGGCAACCTAGTTTTTTCTATGTGGCTAGATAATATACCTATAAATCAAATTCCAAAAAGTTTCCAAGTCTACACTTGCACATTTTTTTTAAAAAAGGTGTTTTGTTGCACAAAATATTATGCACATTCCTGCCACTTGGTGGCGCTTTTCTATTGAATTGACCAATCAGAGAGCCAGATTGTGTTGTTGTGCTTAGTTACTTCAATATGGCTGCTCCCATGGAGTGTGATGCCTGTATAATTCAAGGTTTATCAAACAGCACACAATTGGGATGCCAGAGCCTAAAGAAGCTTAGGAAAGCTTCCTGACGAAAGCTGATGGACTGTGGAACTCTGTAGGTCAGTAGATCAAAAGGAAGAAGAGGTGTCACAAACGTTTGTGCAGAATACAGTTGCATGTCCTGGTATAGCCTACACAGTATACTGCTGAGTGCTGTAGAGACCAAGTGTCACACCAAAAAATTGAAAGGACATAGAACCGCATAGCAACGTTTCAAGGCACCAGCAGTAGTACTAAAGCTGAACTTGCTTAAAGTGATACAGATGTTATCCAAGATTTCCCAAGAAAATCATTTATACTTCCAAAATCTGAAACACCTAATTAACCTGAATCACTGAAGATAGGAACATTCTGAAACATGAGTGCATCAGAAAGCAGGTGTGCATGAAGTTATTTGGACAGGCAATCTTAAGAAATAGTTTTGAAGCTACTCACTGTTGTAGTTCGTGCCCGACTAAGAGATACGAAAGTGAATTGAGGCTCGTGTTCAATAATTCACTTGCTGACTCAAATTAACACAGCCCATTATAACACATTTTGAATCAAACGTTTGCCCAAATCCTACCCGCCTCCAAGCAAGGACTTAGTATTTGACCCTTCATTGCCTGCGGGCCAACCACCAGTGTGCAGTGCTGTACCCTCTCTAATCAACCATAGTTGGCTCCTTGGCGGTGGAGCTTTGCAGTTAAAATGTATGGCAATGCCCGCATCTCCACTGACAGTACTAAACGATGAACGCTGCAAGTGCAAAAAACATGTGTGCTGGGAAACTGAGTTTGTGCTGCAATGCTGGGTCAAACTGTACAGAAATGTGCAGCTGTGACAACTGTAGTAACATCAGCAACCTCCAACCCCGTTATTTCGTTTTTTTTTTGTATTAAAAAATTAATTTTATTTGTTGATTAAGTCATAGAAAGTACATACTTTGATCATTGTCATGTATTTGTCTCATATAGCTTGATAAACGCTGTCAGAATAATCTATTATTTTCATACAGTCCGTGTGCACATTCACAGAGATCATTCAACTATATTTTTTGTACTATAACGTATTTCTGATGTATTAAGCAAACAAGCTGTATATTACATCATTAGTCAATGTTTAAGTCATTGAGGCACAAATTTTGCCCAGTCTCAAATGTTTGTGTTATTTTTGTTGCCAGACAATGCCAGAATAACTTCCTAGTAACATTCATACTTAGTTTGAATTTTTGCCATTAGGTGTCTCTTTACATTTTTTAAATTTCACTGTTTACAATTAATCTACAATAGTAAAACATGTAATATAAGTGTAATATTGTTCAATACAATGGCACTGATGGGACCATATTACTTGTTTTACAAAAAAGTCACCAAAACTGTTGTTTTTACAAATATAAGTTTACTAAGCTCTTTGATGATTATTCTGTAACTTCAAACTCAAATTTCTCCTAAATGTGCAACTTTATATGTGGGAACTTTTTAGATTTTGAAAACACTCTAATAAATGAATTAAAAAACACCAAAATAAAATTGCCCCCCTAAAGTACTCACAAAAACCATTTTCTAGAGGCCCTACAAATTCTGGCCCACCGACTAACATAAATGTAGTGGGCAGGCAGTGTGACCTAGCCGGTTGAGTGTCTGGCTCCTGTTCACGAGGTTGTTGGTTCGAATGACACTGGACCCACTGCTAGGTATCGAGCTCCTCAGCTCGGTCTCATTTGTGTATGCAAGTATGTCTAACACAACAAAAAAGGTTTCAGGTGACTGGTGCAATGGGCCTGCGCGCGTCTGATGTAACGTTCATTAGACCACCTGCTCTATTTTGTGGTCCGCACATTTCGAAAACTAATTTCCAGAGTGAATTGGACTACTAGAGAGGTGAGCAGTCGTGCAGCGCATCAAAATTCGACATTCTGTTCAGTAAAGGTATCCAAGACCTAAGACAAGTTTTATTCAATCGTTTCCCAATGGCGGTTTCTCGTACTTTTGGAACAAGTCTGAGACCGCTGGTAATTGGATCAGTATCTTCTGTCAGTTTTACCCCCTCCTCACTGACGTAATCACATTTACACCCCTCCCCCCCTCGTTTTTTCAATTCTACCCCTGTTCGTTGCAAATTGTCTTTCGTCTCTCCCAGTCTCTGAGATTTCCGGCTCCAGAGTTTTACAACGAGTACTGGGAGCCGAAAGTTGCTAGTCCCGAGTTTGTGGAATGATGCTGCTCGAATTCATATTAAACCTAACTGTTTGTAATTTCTACATGGAAACGAATTATCTTTCAAACCGTGTATCATTAAGTTATCAAATACTAACCGTGTAAACATTAATCGAGGTTCCCCGGAAAAAAATTTCTTGACCCCCAAATATTTTTGGGGAATGCAAGGACACGTGACTTTACCAGGATTTTTTTACCCGGATCGAAGATCACGATTCGCTTCGATGTGTAACATAAAAGATCAGTTTCATTTGAAATTTTGTCCTCTTAGTTTCCAAATTCGTGTCCAGCAACTATAGTGGTGGCGACGAATCAGGGCTCGGAGTGACTTCCTGACAGTCGTGGTAATTAGCTAATTAACGCTAGAGGTTGCCGAAAGATGTTTGAATTTCATCGGGAGAAGTGAACGCAATAAATTACCTTTTATCGTGTTAGCAGTTAAATAATTCTTGCTGTTCACCCCCCGGGGATAAAACGCCAATAAATAGTCGCAAAAAAATTACAAAATCAGAGAACAGAAACTAACCCGACACTGGATCTGGTTCAGACTAACTACAGAGACGGTGACGCGGGCGCTGAGTCACAGGCGTAGAAATTTTTTATCATCGCCAAATAACAATCACTCACTATATACACAGATCGTTTACAATAAACACGCTATAAAAGCAGAACCCCTGAATTCTCAATAGAATCTTGTGCTATTCCTTACAGTCTCATTGCGAGATTTCGAAACCAAAGAGCCCGTTTAAAAAAACAGTCTTTACTCTCACGCAAAATTGCGTATCACTTTTCAATATTTTAATCGGAATACCGTCACTGTGGGTACCTCTTCGTGTACAAGAAGTGCCAGGCAATTCAAGAGTGACTACCAGCAGTTTACACTATATTATCGCAGGCATTCTTGACAGCGGCTCACAGTGAATATTTTCTAATGTACGTGCACACTTTGGCCTTTGTGAATCACCTCAAAAATGGTGCGCTAGAAGCTTGAGCATATATTTGTCGCTGTAAGCGTGTTTATTGGAACGTGTACACTGAAACATGCCTTTGCATTTATTTTTTACAGCTCTACGTGTATATATGTACTTTATACCGCTAATAAATTAATAATGCATTTCCTTCATAAACATTTACGGGACATGTGTCGAAGAAATGGAGGTCAGAATTATCGAGGTGTAGACTAGTTTTCGTAAAATGAACTTGTTTTGAACATGGCTTTATCTTTCAAAGCCTACCCTAGCCTACCCTAGCCTACCCTAGCCCATCCTAGCCTACCCTAGCCTACCCTGGCCTACCCTAACCTGCCCTAGCCTACCCTAGCCTACCCTAGCCCACCCTAGCCTACCCTAGCCTTCAATCTAACATTTACGCGGAGAGTACTGCGCTTCTGAGAAAAATAGGGAACCGGTGAAAATTATTGGCCTGGCTCCCGACGTGAGTCAATGTGAGGCACTTTTAAACTGTGAATTTGGAATTACAATTCTTTTTTTTATCTTTACGTCTTTCAAAATTCACAAACATGTTATTGATCTGACTCATGTTACTCAGAATATGTACTTCCCTTTCTCCACCGGCGAGAGAAAAGAATGACGAAGTAATTTTAAAAATATCGGAATGCTCATCAGTTCTGTGGTTTTCTTGTCTGTGCCTGGCACCTGTTCTGTAAATAGAGATCGTGTTCTATAGACACGTTAATGAAATCATCACTCAAACATCTATGACGAAAACATTGTAAACTTTCAGAGGCTAATCGACTTCCGTGACCAAGCAACCAAGACTGAACCCTGAAGCAAAACCTTGTTTTTTTCTGGTTGTAAATTATATAGCATGTTGACGGCTCTGTGTGCACCATCTTGTCTTTAAACATCATACACCTTGTGCGGAACTGTCGTAAGTACACCGTAAGGAGAACGTGTAACCCCAGAATAACGTCTAAAGTTGACTAACGTCCGATCACCATGTCTAAGGACACAAAACTTGCAGATAGTGTGACGTACTTCCTGCACTGGTCTCCAAAAAGTCACACGAATCGTTTTAAAATGTTCCACCTGGGCATGCGGGGTATCATAACTGCAACTTCTTAATTTTTTTAAGAAAAATCAAAGCTTGCATATAATGGGAACAAAAGGATGATTTGGGGATTTCAAATTCGTCAAATTATATAATTTAGCCACGCTGAACCATTGAGACGGAGGATGATGAGCGTGGAAATGTTTTCAAACCCCAATGCGCTTCGGTTGAGAATTTAACAGTGACAGCTGAATAGTGGCAAAATTCCCCTTTGAGCGTTTTAACTGTCTGGAGGTTGGATATTCTAATTTTCCAGAACATACCGTGATCAGAATGTTTCCCGGCCTTTGTGGTTGCAGGCCCTGTTACAAGCACGATTTTTCTACATGTACCATGTAGTTCGAACAGAAAGAATGCGTTTATCACAAAGTTTTTCAAGCAGTTGCAGCCAGCAGCAACTGAAGGACAAGTCATGTTTGTCTTGATTTAATAACAGCGATGTTCCTCGAGTTTTTATCAGTTCTATACTATATGTTTTCATGCCTATCCACACACTTTACTTGAGAAGTGCACGTGCTTGCGTTTAAATAAACGTATATTTATTGGCATTATATTTGTTTAAGAAGTTTGCATATAATAAATATTTCTGCAAATATGCATTTTATACCTGTTAAAAACCACAGGGCCGTGTTCCTAGAAAACTGACTTAGCTAAGAGGAATCGTAATTTTCAGTCAGTTTTAAGATAAAACTTAAAATTTCCGTTTCGTTAGAAAGAGATCTTAAGTTTGTCTTAATTGTGAGTAACTTACCGGATGCGGAAGTTTCAGAGTTTGAAAGATGAGACAAATCTTATACTTAAACGACATGGAAAGTTTCCTATACGTTAACACCTTAACCTGTCGAGACTGGGCAAATCGACCGGTTTGCGCACCACAGAATTTACCGGTTTAGATCAAAGACACCATGCTGTTGTGGTTAATTACATGAGAGTCGCATCAGATTCACGGGATATATCTAGACCTATGAATTGTGTATTCGCCGAATTACGGTAGTTCCTGCCTTTTTAGTGGACTTTTGTCTGTTTCCTAGTTTTTTTTTGGAATTTTTTGTCTCCGAGTCTGAGGCGAACCTTTTTGCTCACTTCGCCAAATGGGGGGGGGGGGTGTGCTCGAAACGTTTGTTTAATGTTGCAATAATATGGTTCTCATTAATACCGATGGGTGTGCAGCGTAATTGAACCAATTACCAAACCACGAGGCAGCAGTTTAATTTTGAGTTAAGCCAAGTGTCAACGTACAACTCTTGGCAAGGACCCCGGGGCTCTATCGTGATTTTTTCTTACACGTGCTATCTGTGTGACACTAGCGCCCAGTGTGTTCTTAGCGAATTTCAGCACGTGCTTAACACGTTCAGAACCAAAACCCGACTAAAATTTATAGTCTTGTGCGAACCCCGTACATGTACAGTGCAATACTGTCACGTATGCTCACGGGCCCAATCGAGTGAATGCCGCGGCGGGCTGCGCCAATATGTGAGGCGTACGTATTGGGTTTCAGCGAAACATTTGAGTAAAAAGTCAGAGACAACTTCAGTATCTAACCAAACGTCAATTTACAGGTACCTCGTGCTACGTGTGTCGAAGACAGTGCAGTCGATGTATCGCTTGACGTGCTTCGAATGACTCACTACAGGATAGGGATTGATCAAAAGGGGGCGCTTTCTACTGAAGTGAGGGAAGATTTCTCGGGAAGTCTACGCCTGACAATTGCAAAACCGTTGACATCTACAGTCCGTCTGTCGTTAACAGCCAACGGTTTACAGGTGTAGGCATCCACAATTTGCATTGTTAAATATTATTAGATAATGAATGTGAAGAAAGACTGAGTTGGCAGCGTACGGAGTTTTGTTTTGTGCTCTGACGTGGTTCGTACTTTTAAAGTTGCTGGACCCGAGATTGGCGAATAAGACTGCTATGAATGAACTTAAAACCTAATTTTTGTGTGTTTTAATATACCGAAGCGAATCTTGATCGGTGAGCCGGCTACAAAAGATCAACGAAGTTGCGTGTCCTTGCATTATGTTAATAATGATCACGAAAAATTTCGGGTCCCCAAACAAAGTTGAACCTCCTTTACTTTTAATGAATACAAAGACATGAATCTTGAGTAGCATGCGCGCGCCCATGGGGGGGCTCGGGGGCTCGNCCCCCCCCCCACCCGTTAGGCGAAAAGGTCCGCCTCAGAGAAACAAAAACTCCGAGAAAACTTGACGAGGCAAAGGTCCACTAAAAAGACGCAGTTTACATTTTTGAAGGTAGTACCCCGTTTTTTGTTTAGTCCTGGCGATATTTTGGTCAGCAAAAGGTCCACATCGACAGAAATTCGAGCCCCCTTGCTCCCATATTGAAGGCATGATGCACGCATGGGGAGGGAGGGAAGGATTTCTCGTACCCCTGGGCCCGGTCTCCAATCTTTTTACTCGAAATGGAACTCGAAACTAGCTTTGGCATTTTCTACTTTACTTTTGGGCGAACTCAAGATAAGTGTCTATTATTCTATGCTCGAGTACACGATAACTTACGTAGATAATTTATTGCCCTTAGTTCACAGCTTGTAAACCCAATATTAAAGCAATAAGTTCGAGTTTGAACTCGAAATTTCGAGTTTTTACTCGAGTTTGTAGCACGAATACAAGGGTCTTCAAGGGCAAACTTGAACTAGAAACTCCTATGCATAAACTATAATGTATTCGAGCACAGTCTGATAACCAATTATCTTAAGTTCGCACAAAAGGAGCAGAGAAATTGTCAAAACTAGTTTCGATTTCGTTTCGAGTACAAAGATTAGAGACCGGGCCCAGATCAAAATTAATTGAACTTTTATGATTTCCATGAAAAGCTCAAAGGTTGCATAAAACGAGAACAAAACATATTATTAGAAAACTGTAGTGTGTTTGAGATTTCATCTTGAACATTTAGATTAAAAATAAAATACTATGTGATTGTGTTGTTACCGCATGGGCCTATATGTATATCTGAAATAATGCCTTTTTTATCCCGGTGGTTCGCCACATATTGGCGCATTCGCTAAAGTTTTGCTTGTACTTGTAAGCCCAGGCATTTTCACCTGCATAAGCTCATGCAGTGTACAAAAATAAATCTCATATACCGTAAAGATTGTGATGTAAATATTGTGACGTTTTTCATGAACAACTTTTACTGCATTGCCACGCCTTTAGACCCTTGGGCCTATATCCGAAATCATGTTTTGTCGAGGCTTTTTTACTCATGAGGTTCTCATATTGGCAGACGTACCTAAATTTCCCACACAAGCACAGTTCCGCACAAACAGACATCCATGAGCCTAATAGCGGGGCAATACGACAACGCCATAGCTTTCCTATCAAGGCACCTTCCTTTAGTGTTAAGTTTACTGAAAAGGTCACATGGCCCAATTAATGGCAGAATGATAAAAGTCAAAAATCAAATTCTACAACATTTCCGCTACCTTCGGAAATTCACACTTTTACTGACTTAACAGATGCGCACCGATTACAAGTCCGGCAAGCGGCTTGATAGTCTCTTCTCCAGCTACTAACCGCGGAGGGAGCTACACTGCAACAAACAGACACGATCTGCTGGCACGTTTTGTTAAGGTCTTCTTGGTATTCGTTAGTTAATTTGTGTTTACGTATTTCCTCGTAAACGTACAGGTAATGTTCACGATGTTACTCGGACATTGACGAACATTGCACCAGGTCACGTAACCATTCTGTCCCATATCTTTCACTGCATGTGGCAACATAATGTGTTACTATGTCAACGTGAGTGTTCGTCAATCTAAAATCATGATTAATGACACCGACCCACCTTGATGTCCCAGGGGTGTGCGCACTGTTGCGTAAGGTCATAAATCCTGCAGTCGCATGGCAACCTACAGAAAATATTCGCCAAAATGTCATTTCCCTAGTGCACAGTGTAGTTCACATTGTATTTAACACGATTTAATATTTTTGAACGTATCTAAGTAATGGCTAGAGCACCAGATGGCGGCACGTCGATTTGCTCGAACTGAAAGTCCTTCGTACTCTATCCTCGTTCCGGACTCAGCGCGTAGATAATCAAGTACCTGATTGACTTCCGTATGTCGAAAGTCACGTGAGTTGACTAACCTGACATATGTCGCATTAGTGATGCGCATTTACAACGAATTAACACCAGTATAAGTGGACATGAACGTGGAATTAAAGGGAGAGATATTTTTGTTTTGAAATGATCAATCTATACCTTTTATACACTGGGCACGAGTGCTCAGAGTTAAATTATTTATGTACATATAAAGCTATATTTTTTTTAAATCATCGATCACAACACACGCTTGTTATGTACAAAATAAATAATGCGCAAATGTCTGTAATCACATGACCACGTTTTTTGTAAAAAAAAACGGGATTTTTAACCAACTATTTTTACACAGTCATGGATGTTTTGCAAGAAAGCTGCAACCTTTTTTATTTTAAATCTATTAGCTGTATATACATGTATGTACAAACGTGTGTCTCAGAACTCGGCTGTCGTCAAAACTTCCGGAGATCTCGGGGCAAAAGGCCTTAAAAGAATATCCCATGCAAGCTTTTGTAACAATAACGAAACAGATTGTGCAAGTAACAAATGGGGTTAAACATCTCAATACAAAAATCCTTCCAGGGGTCTAGATTCAAATGTTAGATTGCACAGAAAGGACCTCTGGCGGTATTCGCTGGTCTTACAGCTCATGACACGAAATATTATCGTCGGTCTTCGTCATGCAGAATATTCACCCCGATATTAAAGAAGATCATTTGCCCACCGCAAGGACATTGGCACAAAATACTGTTCCAACAACTTCATAGATTTTGTGAATTTGTTTGAATGACCAGGATTTTTATGAGGACATTGATTAAAGCTTCCACTATCTCAGACAACGAATGGACGGATCAAAAGTAATGGATCATTTCCATGTGTCACATGGTTTAATATGAATTTGAACCGTTTAAGGGGACATTCTCGGAGAGAAGTGAGGAATCGATCTCACTTGGTCTGACGCTGATCCACATCTCAAGTATTAAGCACGTGTATCTTCGTGTCTTGGTTTCAGCATATGTCACTGTGAGAATTGGTGATTTGTCACAAAAAACACAACGGATTTTTTGTAAATTTGACCAAAGTTAATAATTTCAAGAAGACTATCACATCTAACGATAATCCAAAAAAATGTTTCTTTTGGCCGTAAAACCGACAATGCCCCTTTAATTTGCCACACTCTGATCCACCAACTTCAAACTGGACACTAGCAGTACTTGGTCATTCCTTTAGTGGGCAATAAAACTGGTTTGCCCATTCATTTCGTGCTCGGTGGCACCAAACAAAACACTACGCCTTTTTTCTTTAGCTTTCTGGCAAGAAGTTTTTTTTTCGTCGTCGTGCGCATAAAAATTACCTCAAATATGTATAAACGACTGCCTTCTTTTCGTTAATAAAGTTGCACGTATTGTCAGTGGAACCTGATTTGCGAACGTTTCCATGGTAATTAATTTTTTAATTTGCTAAATGAAGTATTCCCAATTGATTAATCTGACCATGAAAAAGTAGACAACATAATCGTATTTTATTGGGCAATTTTGACAGCGTTTCCTAAGGTATGGAAAAATAATCACATTGATGTGGATTTAATTCGTCAAGAGTAACCTAGAATTACGCTGTGTAAAAAACATAAATCAGTTTAATCAAAGTGGTTTGCGCTGAAATTCATTTTCTACTTTTTGTAAGGGAGGCGCAAAGAGTATCTTCAACTTGTCTGCGAGGTGTGTAACAATATTTACATTGTTTTGGTCGGAATTATTAAGAACAACACTCAGGAATAAAGTCTGAATAACATAAAACACAAAGGAGGAAGTACTCCACGTTTGAAATGTTTCATGTTTTCCACAATTCCAACAACTCCGGCACGCGCCATGGTTATTTACAACAGCATGACGTGTGCCTAACGTGAACAATTTTCGGTTGATTGATATGACGATAGGTTACACGGGACCAACGCTATTTAATGGAGCTTCGTCCAACTCAGTCAGACCACAGAATTCTGTTCAGGTACGTTTTAAACAGACACTCCTAAATACGCATTCGTTAACAAAACAACTTTTAAACAAAACATCACTGAAGCACATATTCTTATGAACAACACCACGCAAGTGCTTCATTTAATTTACAAAAAAATAAAATCGACTTTTCAAGTAGTTTTCATTGCAGTTTCGTATACTTTTGAAACACTAGAACATTGCATTTGAGCAAAACTTAGCAACATAGGGATACGAATCAAAACACCAACGTCACTGTAAGCAATGATTAATTCTTAATTTTGGCCTGCCCCATGTCTCAGTGAACGTGACCAGGGTTTGATTAAATTGAATCCATGCATTGAATTGGCCCTGTGGTGTGTCTTGGTTGTTATGTGCGGTGAGCGTCTCTGGTGAAAGTCGGTGGAAACTCCTGAATTACTGATTTTCGAAATATGTAAATTCACTAACCAACCAAACGAGCGATGACGTCTTTTTGACGGGCGTTCGGCGCCACCTACGGATCCCATATATTGCGGACGGGAGATTTCAACCTAATGGTATTTACAGCGTTCTAACACCTTGCTTGATATCATCTTGCCCGCAAATTTTCTGTCATGTGCGATGTGGTATACTCCGAGTGAGTGGCTTGCGGAAACGGCAAACCCCTTGAAATATCCGTCAATGAAGGACATCATTTCTCAAACATTTCCCACTGCCAAGATTGAAGCATTCGCGACTGCGGAAATAGCTTTCTCGCTTTCTTTGCTCTAGAGACATGCGCCGCGCATCAATGAAAAAAGTGGGAGGCTATGGCCCCCCAACCACCCCTATGGTGCACCGCCCATGAGAGAGCGATAGTACGAAAAGACCCCCATTGACGTCTGGTTTTGTCCTACTTTACCTACTATTTGCCTCACAATTCCTACTTTATCAGAATTTTTGTTAAAAAATACCACGCTGCCTCTCTCACACTGCTTTAATTTAAACAGCTTGAAAACCTAAATTCATCACTTATTTAGTATACACGAAAACGGTGCAGTTATTTGTCGTGAACGGTGTGATTATTAGAAAGGCTTTTTTGCTATTTTTGACTATTTTATTGGTTACATGTGACCAAAACATTTAAATGTGTCGGCTAAAATGCCCGAGACATTGTTGCTTATCAGACTGTATCGACACACGGAACACTAACTCCACATTTCAACATTTCGCCTTTTTCCAAATTCAAAGGCAAAGAATAAAAAATGATGAAACTAACTGAATTTTAAAATTACACCTATATAAATGAGGCGGAAAATGTGAAATTAAAATTTCCAGGTGAACGTCCCACGAAACCTATTTTAAAGCTTCTACAGTTGTACGCTCATGGCTATAGTTTGTGTTGTGCAGAATAAAATGCACATACAAGTAGTGTCAAACAAAATGGGTAGTTACAACACAATGAGTTTAAGTATTAGGGAAACCCACAATTATGGGCTTTGCAAATTTATCACAAGCGTACAAAATTCCAATATGAAACCATTCTTGCAAAATGTTCAAATTTGGAAGCACTTAATTTGAAAGATTTCTTTTGCCCAACATTTTCATTTGGGGCTCATCATTTTTGGTGGATGTCACCCCCGACACCCCTCCCTTCAGGAGAAGTTATGCGGCCGCTGTTGGTAAACTCAACTGCGAGGTGGAGGAAACGAAAAACAAAAGAAAAAACATTTACCAGCATCTCACCGAGTTCATTCTTACGAAATCATTGAATGCAGATACAACTTGTATAGGTATAGCGTGTTTAAATAGGTTTCATGACGTTTTATTACGCTTCCATCCATTGAACACGACACAAAGGCTATTAATGTTCATGATCGATGCATTTTAACCTATAGGTGTGCAGTCGAACCGTGTTACAACGGACCTGGACTACAACAAGCTTTCAAATAAACACCTGGAAAGTAAATTTTGCAACATCTGACTAAAATGAATGCCACTCGGTTTGGTCTTCTAGACTTATCCAAGACGACGTACTTTCCGCGAGACTGCGACGACTATCGCTCGAAACCACAGGCGTGGTTGTTGACGACGTGGACGACACCTTCCTCTGGCTCTTCTTGCAACAGCCGCTTCGGAAGAGCAGCGCCACTCGTTGTCTAAACTTCGATCCCAAAGCGACGTAGATGAAAAAGTTGACAGTCGCGTTCAGCACTACCAGCATGTTACTCAATATGTTAAAGTATCTCTGTGGTAAAGGAGCCATCAGTGTGTTTGTCGTATACTGCAAGTGATTTGCACTTATCGGTATCTGACAGAGGAGAAAAATCAAGATGATCAGGCATAACATGGCAGTGGTTCGACGTCCGGAGGAAGTAATCGACATCGTTTGTCCTTGTGCCGACAGATGGTGCCTCTTCGTATTATTAGTTCTGACAGTAAAATACAGTCTTATGTTGATAACAAATAGAATGAGGATAGGAAGAAGATAAATCAATATCAAATAAATCGAAGTAACCCCATAATAATAAATTGGACTGTAGGCCAGAACACCCTTGGTGGGGACGATTTTGAAAGATTTAGAGCATGCATCGTAGATTTTCTTTGTTTCTGCTGAAAAAAATCGTAAAAAGTTTAGGCCAAAGCTTACAAAGACCGCCACCGCAATTTCAATCTTGACATTCCGCATAATGTTCCAATTCTTTGAGCGGAGAGGCCAACAAACTGCAATGTATCTGTCAATGGCAACTAGAATCACGAAGAACACGGAGAGAGTTTGAAACATGATACCAAGCGGATACTCGTAGACGTCTATATAAGCAATGTTATCGAAGTACTCTTTCAATTCACGCGTATATGGGTAGATGGATCGAAGACATTGATAAAGGATCCCGTGCACGGCCAAATAGAAGGAGTCCGAAACTGCTAAACAAGTAAGCAGTAGAGATGTAGTTGAATATTTATGCTTTGAAAAGGCAATTATTGAGATGATGTTTACAGTTATACCGACCAGGCACAAAACTCCTACGACAACCGTGTCCACGATGAAGGCAAAGAGATCTCCTTCCTCCGGTCCTTCGGAATGGGAACAATTTGTTGATGAGTTATTGGAGCTTAAACTCTCCATCTCCAAGCTTTTAAAGCGATTTATGGCAATGGGATTTTTACAATATTTCCCAAAGCTCGACAAAATTTGTTGCGCACAGCTTAAATTCACTTTCACGGAGTTGTCAGTAAACATAAAGAACTCTCGAGGCCTTTTGATGTTACGACACGACAGACACAAGGCTTGCTTTCTGCTTTGAAAATCGTATTCTGAAAAAGATGTCAATAACATTACCCCAAAATCGAGATCCCATTTGTAAAAGAACCTGTATCGTGATTTGTTATAATACGTCACGATGCGTGCTCTTTTTCACATGAAAATAAACATCGGTTACCGTTGCTTCCTTTAAATACTCAAAATCATTTTTGACATCCGGAATACATGTAAATTATTTTCTATCTTGATCACTCAGATTTTTATTTTTAGGCAGATAAACAATGGAAATGTGAACGCAACTCCCAACTAATCAAATAATTGTTTTGGCGTGCTATTAACTGTACATTTCAAGTATACACACGGCATCCTGTGAACTAATGTTAGCCCCAAAACAGCAAATCAACTACTTACAAGTTAAGGTGAGACACGGTACAATTTGCTTGTTCTTCAAAAGTCTTTCATTTGTATTGTGCGTTTATCATAGTGTTATAAAATATTAATAACTACAAACAAATAGAAATACCAGCATTTATTTTATAGACTCAACGTTGAGCACCTCAAACTGGGCGCGCGTGTAATTTACTATACGTGTTTAGTTATCTAGGCCTACATGTACAGGCATGGCACCTCAGTTTGTGTATTTGTGTCAAAATAGAACTAATAAACCAGATTCACAAGAAAAACCAGGACAATTTTTTTAACAAACGTTCATATTTCTACTATGTCATGCATGCTGTGGAACCGTTTCGATTCCGAAGTCCGGCAGCATGAATCTATTAATATCTTTATCCGGGTACCTGCAGTAGCGTGCAGAGGAGGATTTCTATTTTATGTTTCATGTTTTTTCTTTTTCTTAGTATTGGGTCCCGCGCATTTGAGTAGAGAGAAGGGCATCCAATAAAAAATCGGCCTGGGCATCACCAAAGCTCTGCACACTGCTGGGTACATAGGTCACGTGTAAGTGTAATCTCGTTTACATTTATTGTAGCTTTCAATTTTTCTGTTCCTATTCTGTGAGTCAGATTTCCAATATTTTCATTCTCATCGGGACCCTATGGGAGAACAATATTGTAATATTGAATGGGTTTTGTCCTGATCTAAATACTTCTTGCCACCTCTATTACCACGTCCACTGCAATAGTAGCAAATTATAACAAGCAACATGATCGACACTCTTAATTAAGATGCGTGGCATCTAAACCAAAATTAGGTTAATAAATGTCCTGCGTTGCCATAGGTGACCGCAGCTATTGCGAAACCCCGTTTGACCCTTTGAAATCAGTACTTCGGGGGTCACACGCGTCCATTGCTTTAGTGAAATCAGATTGTCACGTGGTGAATATCTTGCCGGTAGGTGGTTGAAACGACACAGTTAGATTTTGATATATTAGTGAGTAAATTGACTAAATGTTTAAATTTCCCTAAATGAACGATCGTTAAGATTTACAAAGAAGGTTAATTTAATCAGTCTGTGATCACGTTTCCCGTTCCTGGCGTCGGCCTTGGATCCAGTGTTACACTTGTTATGAGGAGTTTCCTCTTCTCTTGATCATGCAATCCAGTCTTCCAAGCAGTCTTCACTTGATGAAATGCTTCGGAACTGCAATCATGAAGTTTAGCCCATCGAACATCATATATGTTACAGGACCGTAGGAAGCGGGGGGCGGTTTTCAGGTGTCGGGATTAAACCGTGGCAACCAACATACATGTAGGTGTTTGACCGGGGACAGTCGAGAAAAGAAAGACTGCGAAATACGGATAAGAGAGAAAATTCAAGAGAACATTTAACAACTCCATCTGCATCAGTGCATGGTTTACCTTTTGAGGACCCTGGCCAGGACATTGCCGTTAGGGTCTCCGCTTTTGCAGCACAGGTCGTCTAAACGCACTTGAAAACATGCACGAAATCAGTCATACATTTATATCGAAAAATCGAGAAAATTTGTAAAGCGAATTTTAAAGGATTTTTAAATTCAATAAGTCAATTTTGCGAATGCAAAACTATTTTTCCATCTGCCTCTCTCTGAACAGGGATAACGGAGACAACTTTCACTTTATTTTTTCTCGAAACTGTATATTACTTGAGAAAATTTGATGACCTGACAGATGACATCAATTGCTGCTATTTGAAAATATAGATATTTTCATTTTCAGGGGCCCCGCCCTTGAAGAAGGCCATTGATGACATTCAAGTGGTCACGCTTTTTGTGTTTTTATTGACAAATTTTTAAGGTACCGCCCACGGAGAGAGGGCACAATGTTGGAATCGATTACCTCTATTTCCTATTTTTTGTGAAATCGTGCAACCGGCTTTCGTAATGAAGGAGGTCACTCCCTGCATCATTTTGGGAACACACGACGGTGGAATGCACTATCACTCTTTTTCCAAGCTTAATGGTGTTTAGCCTTTCATCTTAAGGTGTCCCATTTCAGACAGTACCCTCTCTCGTTGGAGCAGTTCGGGGGAAATGTCCTTTTGTCTCTCAAAACTCAAAACATTCTTGCACAGCACAGCCATTCGACCCCAACAACCAAAAATGTGAAAAAGTACAGCCGCCATCGAAAGGATTGAAATTTGAAGAACGTGAAGACCACTATTTGTGAATTACGCAGAAGGACTATTTCTGGTGGTTAGTTATAAAATAATGTTTTTGTTTCCCGTAGTATCACAAGAATAGTACCGATATCTCTTTTGAAGATGGTTACTATGAGTTGTTTGTAAGGAATTCCCACATGTGGAAGACACTGCTGTGTAGGATACCATTTGTGATGTCGAAAGGGGGCACTCCCATTCTTACTCTCCGTGTACTGGTCCTAGGCCCATTCTTACTCTCCGTGTACTGGTCCTAGGCCCATTCTTACTCTCCGTGTACTGGTCCTAGGCCCATTCTTACTCTCCATGTTGGTTCACAATTACTCAACTCTTGATGGTTTCATCCCCTGGATTGTCCCAGGGGCGGATCCAGAATTTTGAGTTGGGGGAGGAGGTAGTGGGCAGGGCAGAGTGTTAGCCAGAGTTTTACCCGTCAGAAATTCGCACCCCCGAACTGCCTTGGAGAATTTTAGGGGGCCACGGCCCCTTGGCCACCCCTAAGTCCACCACTGTGCCCCCACCTAGGGCGGACGTGGGAGATTCGGTAGAAATATGGTGACATCGGGAGCACGGGGGCGAGGGAGGGGGCGGGGGAGGTAATGGCGATGGGGGAAGGAGTTGTTGGCGAAGTCGAAATGGTTTGTGCCCCCCCCCTTAATTTTTCCCTTCCTACGGGCCTGTGTTAACATGGATTCAGTCCATCGAATTCTAGATACAATGTATCTTTTTTGAAATTCAGTCCATCGAATTTCTGCTACAATGTATCGGATTGAAATTCAATCCATCGAATTTCTATAACTTGTGATATTTCTCAGCAAACCAGTAGCATCTCTTCAAGAATATCTGCTATACCTCTGTAGCAAGCTGGTTGCCTCTCTCCAAGAAATATGTGATACCTCTATAGCAATTTGGTTACCTCTCGTTGGAAATATGCCTTCTTGAGTAGCTAACGGGTATACGTAAGCTGTATTGATGAAGGTTCCTGTGAAACAACGCCTGAAGAAGGGTACCATACCGTCGCTGTTGATTCCCGCCAGTGCCCCGTCGCCAACCCCGAGAAGTGCGTTTTTTAAGCGAAATGACTGGCGAGCTGTGGCCACTACATACAGTGACTGAAGGCACTTCATCTACTGTCATCCGTGCCTCCGAACGTACCCCATTGGGTGCCATTCCGGGAACTAGCAGTGATTCGCCCTGTGTTGTTGTCTCTAGCCCCGGCAGAGCCTGTAAGCAGCCTTGCAGCCATGTTGAGCAGTGGGAGTGAATACAGGCCCAGTTCGACACCCAGTGAAGAGGACAGTTCGTCATCCAATGAACAGATCGGTGAGCCTAAGTTTGATAAGTTTATTGTGGACTTGTATTGGAGCTATTTGGAAGGTGCCAGGTGTGTGACGAGGGAGTCACACTGCGGGATGTAAGCAGTTTGGGTGCTCAGATCACCCTCCACTCTAGCAAGTGGGACAGTTCTTCCTCCGTACACGAGACGATAATGAGTACACCCCAGTACGCAGCAACAGCGTGGCATGTTGACTGACTCGTAAGCAAAAGCAAACGACGACCGAACTTATCACAACCGAGGTAAAACAATGACTGACTCGACTGCTCTCACAGTCAGACTATATGAAAAGAAATTGGCGCGAAATTCTTGCCTCCCAAGACGTCACTTCCGAGGTAGACGACGTGTAATTAATTAAATTACGACAAGCAGTAAATAAGTGAAAAATATGTCTGTGATAATCAACGAACCTTATTTTTGCTAAAAATGACATGAAAAAAGGTTGCCTTCGCCTTTAATGATAAGTAAATGACATGTTCATNAAGGCCATTGATGACATTCAAGTGGTCACGCTTTTTGTGTTTTTATTGACAAATTTTTAAGGTACCGCCCACGGAGAGAGGGCACAATGTTGGAATCGATTACCTCTATTTCCTATTTTTTGTGAAATCGTGCAACCGGCTTTCGTAATGAAGGAGGTCACTCCCTGCATCATTTTGGGAACACACGACGGTGGAATGCACTATCACTCTTTTTCCAAGCTTAATGGTGTTTAGCCTTTCATCTTAAGGTGTCCCATTTCAGACAGTACCCTCTCTCGTTGGAGCAGTTCGGGGGAAATGTCCTTTTGTCTCTCAAAACTCAAAACATTCTTGCACAGCACAGCCATTCGACCCCAACAACCAAAAATGTGAAAAAGTACAGCCGCCATCGAAAGGATTGAAATTTGAAGAACGTGAAGACCACTATTTGTGAATTACGCAGAAGGACTATTTCTGGTGGTTAGTTATAAAATAATGTTTTTGTTTCCCGTAGTATCACAAGAATAGTACCGATATCTCTTTTGAAGATGGTTACTATGAGTTGTTTGTAAGGAATTCCCACATGTGGAAGACACTGCTGTGTAGGATACCATTTGTGATGTCGAAAGGGGGCACTCCCATTCTTACTCTCCGTGTACTGGTCCTAGGCCCATTCTTACTCTCCGTGTACTGGTCCTAGGCCCATTCTTACTCTCCGTGTACTGGTCCTAGGCCCATTCTTACTCTCCATGTTGGTTCACAATTACTCAACTCTTGATGGTTTCATCCCCTGGATTGTCCCAGGGGCGGATCCAGAATTTTGAGTTGGGGGAGGAGGTAGTGGGCAGGGCAGAGTGTTAGCCAGAGTTTTACCCGTCAGAAATTCGCACCCCCGAACTGCCTTGGAGAATTTTAGGGGGCCACGGCCCCTTGGCCACCCCTAAGTCCACCACTGTGCCCCCACCTAGGGCGGACGTGGGAGATTCGGTAGAAATATGGTGACATCGGGAGCACGGGGGCGAGGGAGGGGGCGGGGGAGGTAATGGCGATGGGGGAAGGAGTTGTTGGCGAAGTCGAAATGGTTTGTGCCCCCCCCCTTAATTTTTCCCTTCCTACGGGCCTGTGTTAACATGGATTCAGTCCATCGAATTCTAGATACAATGTATCTTTTTTGAAATTCAGTCCATCGAATTTCTGCTACAATGTATCGGATTGAAATTCAATCCATCGAATTTCTATAACTTGTGATATTTCTCAGCAAACCAGTAGCATCTCTTCAAGAATATCTGCTATATCTCTGTAGCAAGCTGGTTGCCTCTCTCCAAGAAATATCTGATACCTCTATAGCAATTTGGTTACCTCTCGTTGGAAATATGCCTTCTTGAGTAGCTAACGGTATACTTACTCAAACAGAATAAAGGTTGGGCGAGTTAGATCAAAACATAAAACCCACAAACTTCCTCCAAATGTAATCATAATTCCAAAACAACTCTCGGAACAACATCATAAGATTCCAATTATGAACCTACGCTTTCGCCAAATAAGGTCACGGACAGACAAACCTTTAAGTAATTTCTGATGAATAATAACAAGACTATTGTTGTTGCCAGAACTGGCTCACCCCAAAGTTGACCAATTCCGGCGAATTTAAAGTTATAACCCTACCAGCATAACAATTAAGAACATGGTCAGAGACAAATATGCTGATTCATTTCCTATGCACTTATTAGAGGCAATAAATTTCAATAAACAACTAATACCTTTAATTAATTATCCAAGAACCACTCTATACTTAATTAATACTGATACTTCTCATGCAACATTATTCTCATGTACATAGTTAACCTAAGTTGTAGTGTAACTGTATCATACTTTAAAGGCGAAGGCAACCTTTTCTCATGTCACTTTTAGCAAAAATAAGGTTCATTGATTATCCCAGACACATTTTTCACTTACTTACAGCTTTTCGTAATTTGATTAATTTCTCGTCCTCTACTCCGGAAGTGACGTTTTGGGAGGCAAGAGTTTTGCGCCAATTTCTTTTCATTATAGTCTGACTGTGAGAGGTGTCGAGTCAGTCATTGTTCTACCTCGGTTGTAATAAGTTCGGTCGTCGTTTGCTTTTGTTTACAAGTCAGTCAACATGCCACGTTGTTGCTGCCTGCCGGGATGTACTCATTATCGTTTCACACGCGCTTTGGGTACCTTGCGTCGCTTTCCGAAGGATGACACACTTCGCCGTACTTGGCTAGCTCGTTCATGTGAAGAACGCAGCGCTACCCGTCCACGCAAATTACAAAGCAGTGGAGGATTACCGAGTGTGTGGCAAGCATTTTCTGCAATCAGATTATGACAGAGATATGTACGCTGAATTGATGAAGGTTCCTGCGAAACAACGTCTGAAGAAGGGTACCATACCGTCGCTGTTGATTCCCGGCAGTGCCCCGTCGCCAACCCCGAGAAGTGCGTTTTTGAAGCGAGAAGCCACGCGAGCTGTGGCCACTACATACAGTGACTTAAGGCACTTCATCTACTGTCGTCACCCGTGGCTCCGAACGTACCCCATTGGGTGCAATTCCGGGAACTAGCAGTGATTCGCCCTGTGTTGTTGTCTCTAGCCCCGGCAGTGCCTGTAAGCAGCCTTGCAGCGATGTTGAGTAGTGGGAGTGAATACAGGCCCAGTTCGACACCCAGTGAAGAGGACAGTTCGTCATCCAATGAACAGATCGATGAGCCTAAGTTTGATAAGTATATTGTGGACTTGTATTGGAGCTATTTGGAAGGTGCCAGGTGTGTGACGAGGGAAATACACGGCGGGATGTAAGCAGTTTGGGTGCTCAGATCACCCTCCAGTGGGAGTGTGTCGCGGGTCACTCGAGCAAGTGGGACAGTTCTTCCTCTGTACGTGAGACGATAATGAGTACACCCCAGTACGCAGCAACAGCGTGGCATGTTGACTGACTCGTAAGCAAAAGCAAACGACGACCGAACTTATCACAACCGAGGTAAAACAATGACTGACTCGACTGCTCTCACAGTCAGACTATATGAAAAGAAATTGACGAAATTCTTGCCTCCCAAAACGTCACTTCCGAGGTAGACGACGATTAATCACTTAAATTACGAAAAGCAGTAAATAAGTGAAAAATATGTCTGGGATAATCAACGGACCTTATTTTTGCTAAAAATGACATGAAAACAGGTTGCCTTCGCCTTTATTGATAAATAAATGACATGTTCATTCTACATAAAACCTCCCCGTAACATAGATACTCGTATCTACAGTGTGTGGTGAAATGATGTACCTGGCAAGACGTTATGTATACTAGTTGATTAGTCCCATTTTTTCTTAAAGTCGATCTGGGAGGTTTTTGGCTATGAAACCAAAATTTATTAAAAAATAGGAAGATCATTCGACATAACTGAACAGTTTTGTTAAGTTTTTATGCACAGGCGGTTCTATGATAAGGTGTTAAAAAGTGAGAACCACAATTATTTTCAAAAGAAGCATGTCAGCGAAAGCTCTAAAAAGGCATGTCGATACTTGCCATAATTTGGGACATCGGCTTGTACACATTGTAAAATCCGGCACTGAAAATTGTTGGTGTCCTGATAATCAAAATTAGGCAGACTTAGTGAAATAAACTTAACCAAAGAAGGTCAAAACATTTCTTTAAGAAAACTTACCGATATTGAAGAATAACAAAGGTTGAACACAAATACAGTAAAATGTACCTTCTGCAGAAGAAAATGACCTGTACCACTGCCCAGAACCTGCATGTATGCAGTATTTTAGTCACGCGATGAACATTTTGTTATAAACGCGTTGACATCTACATTTAGGTGAGCGAAATTAATGGACTATTAATCAAAAAATTTTATGACACGTATTTCCTGACGCGGTACATGCCTTTGACAAGTTATACTTGTGCTGTGGATTACCCCGTAAACTGCACAATATGGTTTCAACAATTATCATGTGAAAATATATTGTAAAACTTGGAAGAGGCAAGGTCGTGGCTTTATATTCGAATACGGTCTATTTGTTTTCATTCTCGCTGGAACAACAGATTTAAGAATAATAATAATAGCAATAACAATTAGCAATAATGGTAGCAGCGGCGATAACCACGACTACCACGACGAAGACAACAATGATGAAATGACTCGAACTTAACATACGAACTCTATAGCACTTGCTGAATTATTTTTGAGTTTTTTATGATTTTATGATTAGAACTTTCACATTGCGTGTACAAGTTTGATCATGGTTGATTAGACGAAAACAGGGAAAATAGTGACTTGTTCTACATCCCAAGAAACAATATTTCATTACATTCGGATATAAAGACATGGTGGTCGCATTTTTAATGTTCACGAAAATGTAATGTTTTGCCGCAGTCATTAGTGGCGGATTTAGAGGGAGGCCAAAGGGCCATGCGCCAACCTAAAATTCTCCCAGATTCCATTTGGCAGTTCAGGGGTTGTAAATGTCTGACAGGCAAAACCCTGGCTAATACCAGTGGCGGATTTAGGGGGGCCCAAAGGGGCCATGCCCCCCCTAAAATTCTACCAGATACCATTTGCCAGTTCGGGTGCAAATTGATGACTAGCACATGCGCGCAACTAGGGGGGCTCGGGAGGTACTAAACAATGCATAGGCCTTGAACAAACCCCGTTTACCGTTTTTTATTTAGTCAAAAGGTCTGCCAACCCAAACATTCGAGACCCCTGCATCCCTACATTTTATGCTGGTCGAGCGCATCTGCCGAAATTCTGGTTATTCCTGTGTCTTGGCCCCACCTAACTCAAAATCCTGGATCCGCCCCCGAATACTCTGCCCTGCTCACCCAACTCAAAGCCCAGGATCCGCCCCTGTTCGTGGTACTACTAACATTTGATCACTTTGAACTCCTCGAGCATTTTCGTGAGCTCGAATTTCCCTCGTGTTTCATATCCTACGAGAGTGCGAACTAACAGTAGAAGAATTAAACGTGGACTTCAGCCTAACATGTCTAAAAAGTTGTAAGCGACGTCATTAGCAACCCGTACAGTGCTCTTGGATACGAACCGCCAAAGGGCTCTTAAAGCGTTCCTACAATGGATTTTGGCACTTTTTGAGGTTTTAGACCACAAAATGTAACTATAAAAGCACTTATTTTGAGAAGTAATTGAGCATCTTTTTGTGCGTTGAAATGTGCTTATTCAGTGTGTACCTTTGCTTAATCAAAACGTGGTATTGCTTAATCAACGTGCTGAATTGGTTCTTAAACGATTAGCTTTTTGCTCTTTTTCAACGCGCACTTTTGCATAATCAAGGAGTAGTATTGTTTGAATAACGCAATGCATTAGTTATTCAACGCAGTGTCTTGTTTCTTTAAACGATTGTCTTTATGCTCTTACTCAGCGCGCATTTTTGTTTCTCGATTTAAAGTTTACGTTTCCTAGAAGTTGACGGTCTTTCTGAAACAAGAACAACTGTCTATGAAAAGTCACTTGACTATAAAAATTCCGGGCATTCATGATTTTGAGCTGCAAATTTCTGCGATTTTTAAGCGTGATAGGATTCTATAATACAAACTCAAGTCTCATGTATAGGCAATGCGCAACTGCTCCCCCTTTTCGTTTCTTGAATCGCCAAAGGTTTCGAAATTCTTATTGTTAACGAGAACCGAGCACTCACCTACATGTATTAGTTTGTCACAGCTTGTCATTTTATGCGCCGACCACGATCTGGAATAACCAACCGTCTGTTCGTTGCAATCCCAGATATCACTTCTCATTTGAGCGTAGGAACAACTTGAGGTCAATTTTATAGCAGCAAGTGGTCTAAATTGAAAGATCGCTTTTGGACGTTATTACATTGTATGGACGCTTTGTCATATACGCCTGGGGTCGGTGTCTACAGGTACCGCACTTCCCTAAGCAAATAGTACTGAAATCTACATATTTTTACATCTGGGTCTCGTTTTTTCGTGTTTATTAAAAGTCGTATGACTAAGTCTCAGCTTAAGATGGTCTTGTATTCCGTTTTCATTTGAATATATATTGCAGTTGATTGACGGGACTCGCTGCACAAAGCCCACGTCAGTTGAACATTTTTTTCAATACAATTATTTACTCTTAAAGCATATCATTAATGAATAGTAGATACGGCTGGGGTTGGGTAGCCCCAACTACATATCTTTACAACTTACTAGAGTATGATACACTGTACATCATATTAATTGAACAAATAAGTATTTGAAAAATACTCCAAATGATTGGGCGAATAATTAGCCGAGAATAACATACAAAAGGGGGGGAACGGGAAGGGGAAGGACTTTCATACACTCATTCACACTCACATTCACAGTTTAATTAACTTATGTTTACATTTACGTAGGTGCATATTTGTGTAAAGGTCAATTTTCTTATAATACAACAGCAGTGGTTAAAAAATAACACCATATATTGTTTGAATCATTTTAAAGAGATGCCTACAAAAACCTTCACTGTTCTGAAGTTTTATCCGAGGCATTAAATACAATGAGGTTCACTGCATCAAAAAGTATAAATCTTAACTTATTAAAACAAGGTTGAGAACCATCTCTCGATAAATATAATGTTGGGCATGAGTGTATATGGTATTGAAGATTTCACGATTGCCAAAGAAGCAAACTAAGAAGTGGTACATAGATGGCTCAGTATGTAAATTAAAAACTTTACTTATGAAATGATGTAAAGAATTCCAGAAACGCTTAACACAGAAGCAGCTGTAAAACATATGGTGAAAAGTCTGGACTTCGCCGCAGTAGGGGCATTGGTCTGTTTGTGAAATACCAAATATTTTTAACATTCTGTTTGTATAAATTCTTTTGTGAATGAAAAAGTATTTAAACATTGTCAAATGAGGATTTATGGGTAGATTGAAAGGAAGATTATACATTTCTTTAATTTGGCGTCTGTGTAATAGTTGAGTAAAAACGCATAATTATCTGGTTTAACAGAAAACTTGTGAATAAATGTGTTTTTGATCCATGAATTGGAACTATTGAAGAATAAAAATCTAATGTTATTACAACTAACAATCCTTCTATCCGACACGCTCAGAACTATGGTAGACGTATCCTTTAAGTTATAATTTTTCTTAATGCTTTCCCATTCAGGAAGTTTGTTCTGGCTTTCTAAAAAATCTTCACAAAATATGAGGCCTGCATTGTACAGATCTTGGTAATATAATGATTTACCGTTAACAGTTAAATTACAATTGTTCCATATTACTTGTTTGGCTATTGGTACCTCCTTGAAAATTTCAGGATTAAGAATATCCAAGGTAGTGAGAACATCTTTGTAAAAAGGGTTCTTAATTTCGCATTTTAGGGTTTTCAGTTGAAAATTGGGTGAAAAAATGAGGACACCGCCAATTCGACTGAAAAGATGCCTCGGGTATATTTTCCAACTTGCCTCATCCTCTGTATTAAAACGCTTGACCCAATTAAATAATAACTTTAACTTGATCAGTTCCGTGTTAGGATATTTCAAACCACCCTCTTGATGTGGCGAAATAGTCACGGTTTCTTTAATATTTGGTGGTTTATTTAACCAAATAAATTCTCTGATAAGTTTATTAGTTTCACGAATTCTTTTTTTGGTGATACCCATAGTTGACACCACATAAATGAGTTTCGTTAAACCAAAAGTTTTCGTAAGGAAGATTCTGCCTTTTATGAACAAATTTCGTATTTTCCAAGTATTAAACAGGTCTTTAAGTTTTTGGATTTTATCATCAAAATTGAATTTTTCAGCGTCATCTCTTTTTCTGCCAAAGAATATTCCTAGACTTTTAATGGGCTTTTGGGGCCAGCTGATTCCGTAAACTGGTTTACGATTTCGGTGCATTGCTGAGGCAAACATCCATTGGCATTTTTCAAAATTCAGTCCAGATAATGTTCCAAAGTAATCTAAAAATCTAAAGCAGTTGCCAGATGCTAAGTCTTTAACCAAAAGAACTGTATCGTCTGCATACTGTGCAATTTTAATTTCATGGTTGGCTATTGTGTAGCCTCTAATTAATTCATTGCTTCTGATATACCTTCCAAAAGGTTTTGCAAAATTCATAGCTAATGTCATCATTACCAGGCGTCTTGTTAGGTTTTGTCTCTAACAGATTCGTACAATTCTTCTTCTGTTAGATTTTTTTCTAAATCGTAAGAATCTGTCTGAGATAGCTTTTTATGTATTGGAAAATTAAAAAGGTCGATTGGGTACGTTCTTTCTCCGTTGCATTCTTCAATATCGGAGTATTTGTAATAGTTCACTTGCATATTCCGTATGTTTGCTGCATCATGTATAATTTTAGCACAATCTTTAAGGGCGTTAATATGTTTTTGCTTGCTGTGGCGCAACTCTAGGTTTTTGAAATATTTTCCATTCTCGCCTTGTTCTGCCCATTGTGTTTTACTACGCAGAATCGCGCCCTTTAATATTTTGGGTATGGATAATTTGCAAATCAATTTTGGCTTTTTGTAAATCTTTTTTTAATTCCTCTGAAGGGTCGCTTTCCACCTTGGCTGTCAAAACGTTACTTTTTTCTATTAAAACAATTTCGTCAGAGCGGGTCTACATGTACTTTGCAACCTCTTTTGCAAAAGAGATTGAAGTTTTTCTTATTTCCATTTTAATTTATAATTCCTGCACTAAATTTTTGTCTTCAATATGTCGGTATTGAGTACTATAAAATTCGACACATTTAGTTATTTTGTTTATATAACTAGTGTTAAATTTCCAAAGACCAGGACCTCTCTTCACATTTTCGGATATTTCAAAATGTAAAGTAATGGCAGAGTGGTCTGAAAACACAAAGTCATTAATAATGGCAACGTCTTTGACTGCTACTTCTCTGGAAATTAGCCACATGTCAATTCTACTTTGGCATGACATTCTTATCCCTCCAAGTGTACTTCCTCACACCTGGGTTATTTTCACGCCATACGTAGTACAACTTGAAATTAGATTTAAAAAGGTTGATGTTCTGTATTACAGGACTTTTCGTGGAATACACTAGGTTTCCTTTCTTATCTAAGTTTGTGGGAGCGCAGTTAAAATCACCAGCGCAAAGGATACTTTGGTTGTTTACAAAATTATGGAGTTCAAAATTACTGAAATCCAGAAATTCGACTCGTTTCCTGGTTTCATTTGGAAAGTACAGATTGAGTAAAATGCAATCTTGTTCTGCAACTTTGCAATTGAGAACATTGTGTCTACCGTAAGTATCGTTCTGGACTAATGATGGTTCAAAGTCCAAACGTGGATGAATTAAAATGGCAGTGCCTTTACTATGGTTAGTGCCGTGACTAGAAAATAGCGGACCACCCCACTCAAGTTCCCATTTATCAATGGAAGCAGGAACGCTGTGTGTTTCTTGTAAGTAAACTATATCATAATTCTTTTGTTTCAACCATTTAAAGAGTTGAGCTCGTTTAATTTCAGAATTAATGCCTCGGACATTTATAGATAAGCACTTAATGTTAACCATTTGGGGTTATACACGGGTTTCGGAGGCATCTCTTAACTAAGGTTACGCATAATAAGGTTAACATAAGAAGCTTAACTGTAGGTCCAAGATTTAAAAATCTGATCATACAGAAAGGTACACAAAAGGGAAGGGGGTACAAAAGGATAAGGACGTAAAACATGATCATACTCGCAAGGCGATATCACCGGCTATTTCATGAAATGGAGATCCAAAACGTCCAAGTGTCACGAAGAACAACGATTTGTATGACTATAGTAGATCGCTTACACTTGTAAAAAGCTTTATTGTCTATTGTAATAACGAAGATTCTTCCGTCTTTGGACCACGCAAACTTGACCTGGGGCTTTTTATTTACTGTCTTTAGTAGCAGGTAGTTCTGTGCAGTTAGGTCTTCGCTTATTTAGAATCTTGTGCCCTTGAGTTTCTTTCTCAAAGTGAAAACACTTTGTCTGTACCCGATAGCTGGTAAACTTAACAATGATTGGTCTAGGGTTGGGTTGATTTGCAGTAGTAGAACTTCTTAGTCTTCTTGAGGCCGTATCTGGGGGTGTTTTTCCTACTCGGTGAGCGCGGTCTATCTTATCCAGATCGATTGACAGTTGAGATTTTCCTGAGAGTTTTTAACAATACGGTACTCGCAGTCCTCGTTTGGCTGTTCACCAATGCCGTGGATCCTAATCGAGAGTACTGTTCATAATTATTCAACTTATTCTTTAACTCATGATTTTCCTGTCTTATTGCTTGTAAGTCATTCTTCAACTTTCCCAGTTCTTCTTCGAAGACTTCTTTAAAGGACCGAATTATTCTATCTTCCATGGAATGGAGTCTCTTTTCTAGGTCAAGATCCGCCATAGTAACGTGTGGACACTTCTATTCACAAATCTCCAAGTAATGAGAAGGGTTATGACTAAAATGCCGGTAACCTCAGGAGGGTGTTACGCAATCATTGATTAACTAGATGACCACCAGACAAAAAACACCAGGGGGGATTGAGGGAAACTTACAATGGCGGTATGTAACGTTTGATGGAATAGCTGTAAACTCGAAAGAGAAAGCTCACCAAATGACATGAAATGATCATGAAATGTTGTTTCCAGTTGAACGTTTAGATCTCAGAAAAAGCCGCATTCGCCACAGCGTGCCACGACGTGAGAAAACAGGCTCCTGGAGAAGGTTGCACAAAACAATTGCAATTGGAACTCGACTATTTCTCCTAAATTTCAAACTCTTGATATGTATAAAGCTAAAATTCCGCGTAGCCATGAGATAAAATAGACAACTAGAGTAATTTCCTCCCTGTGTTTGACAAAACAAAAGTCAGCGTTTTCTCTATGCTGCTATGATGAACTAAACTCTCGTTTCGCCGCGCAACTGACGCTCGTTCACCGAACCAGGATCAAGATTAGTATGCGTGGGCATCAGTACGATCGTTCAGACATCTTTGTCGCGCTCCCAGTATTTTACGTTTTTTTTCTTTGACAATAAACAAACAAAGATCTCGAATTGTACGGATGACGCCGATGTTGACTTTATCATGTCGGCGCCATCTGTTTTGTGCCAGAGATATGCCTTTCTTGTTATAGTTGTCACGGGACCTGGAATAGCGCGGTAACCAGTGCGACTCTGAGGCAGTGTAGTGCTGTGGAGAACGTTTGAAATAAAACGACACATCTTGATTTAATACAACCCGTGAAACAGTTAGGTAGACGCACATGGGCAGAAAATGATTCAAACAAGATCGAATATATCTACACAATATGTAAAGAAGCTAAGCACGATCCTGAACGGATTCGTACTCGAGAGTCCGTAAGAATACATGTCATGAGTAGATTTTGAATACCGTACGCACTGTTATTGAAGCGTAAGCCGTGGAATGATGGTCATTTTGAGAAGGGCCAATTCAAAGTCTGTTGTCCCTGTAAGAATGAAATCGACCTCCAATTTCAATAGTTCATAAATATTAACAGTAACTAAAAGCTGCTTGGGAAATAATACGATTTTAACTCGGCAGATTAAATTACATTCACCATTAATTATAACCGCATGCCCAAGTGACTCAGAACAATGAAGGTTGTTGCAACCTTTCACAGAGGGCCTATTCCGCGCCTCTGCTAAGCTTCAATCATTAGCTCGGCCAGTCCCAGACAAGCGCTATCTGCAAATGCCCGGCACCAATTCCGACTCCTTACCCGCGTGTTAAAAACTCGAAACACACACCGAAATTATTCCATAGCCGATGAACTAACTCCAGTCCAGAACGAAGGTACCCGATTTATGAAAAATTTGCGGCAAGTTCGGAAAATACGGGAGAACAGGCGCAGGTGGTTTTAATTTGTTTCGTAGGCCTACTCCCTCATTCCGAAACCTTCGCTCATCGACTAGAAAGACGCCCTCACGCATGAGTTTCGGCCAAGGCTCAGTGTTCTTTTTTTTTTTGAAAAGTTGCAGAAAGGCTCGCAAGAAAGTTTGAAGCGACATGATATGCAATGTGATGAGTATGAAACAAAACAAAAAACGCATCACTTTTACTCGACTCGGGTAGATTTTCTTTTTTGATGAAATGAGCAAAAATGCGGCACTATCGACTCGATATTCAAAGAAGACTAGAACAGACTGACTTTTTTGCCCTAATGCGATTGATTAAAAATGTTGGCAGACGGAGGCAAGCGCATTGGATGAGCACTGTTTACAACCAACACATCTTATTTCAGAGAAAGTTTGCGACAAATCGTACAGGGAGAAGTCACGGTGCAGTAGCTCCCAACGCGTTCGGACTGGCGTAGAGATTTGCGTATGACGAGTCCTACATACCTTGAGAGCTCGTATCACAAAATGCTTCCTAGCTTGAGCTTGAAAGTCAAGACTATCACTACATTCGTCATCTATGGTTACATCATCATACCCAAATAAAGAACCCTCAACCAAGCACGCGCAAATTCGTAAAAAATTTTGGAAATCCAAAATTCATTTTTGTATAAATAATCTATAAAATCTCTTGAGCGTAGTTCGCACAGAGATCATATGGATATAATTTAAGTAAATGACTGTACTTCCACCGAACATGTTCAAAGTTTCACCGCAAATTACCTCCTGCAACAAAGCAAAATGTCTTTCAATGCGCCACCACTCGACTTTGCAACAAAACAAAATGTCAAGACCACAGTTTCTTTTTCCATGCAAGGCCCTCTGAAACATCCATCAAATATCCTAGAACATACCCTAAACACAATCCGCTTGGTGCAACCTGATTAAGAGTACTTCCAAGGAAAAAAAGTTCAACGAAATCAAACGAATTTTTCACAATCATGTTTATTTTTGTTTTGTAACAAAGGATTATACCAAAAAAGATGAAACGTTGTCTGCTTAGTCTCCGATGGTTTAACCAAGTGAAAACATCAACAGAATCTATTCACAACAACAAACTTTGGTATCATTTCAGTACATCAGACTTCTAGATAAGTGAACTCCTTCACATCACCATCCCCCTCCAGTACATACACCTGCCCTGGGCCTGATGTACATATGGCTGTAAGACTGAAGACATCATCCCCCGTGGCCATCACGTGTGCACCTAACAAGTTACAGTCAGCCAAGAGAATGTGACCAACTGATCCACACACACACCCCACGGCACACCCAGTCCATCACTGAATGTGTGTATAACGGCCGGCTGTGTGGGGTCAATCACGTACACACGTGGGGGTGTCAACTGGCTCACCACCACATGTCCAGTGTTCTCATCCAAACATATATAGCCTGGTGAGAACTTACTCAGACCCAGGGAGTGGGCGTCTATTTGATGATGGACCTTACAATCAAAGTCGGTGTACAACACCCGTCCATCGTCTGTATCCGCCACTATCAGCTGGTCAGTGTGACATGTAATATACCCGTCACCTTTATACACACCTGGGTAGACCTTCATCAGTAGACCTGCGGCGTCATACTTGACAACACCGTGAATGCCCCTGTCGGTGATTAAGATCTCACCAAGTCTGTTACATGTCACATCAAGGGGGGACTGCAGTCGATGTTGGGTGGAGTTTAACTTGAATTTCAATGTCAAGTCATTTCCGTTAAAAACCGCAGCATTATTGTTGTCACAGTATGCAACAATCAACATCCCATCACCCATTGCCAGTCCCCCACACCATGACCAGACTCTGCAGTCCTCCTCAAGCACGCTCTTAAATCTGCGCTTGAGTTGACCATGTTCTTTAACAGCCTGTTGAGAGGTCACATGATGGACAGGTGATACACTGGAAAATTCAACACTTGAGGCTATTCTTTTTGAAAATTTGGATGAAATGTTTTCAGTTTGTAACTTTGTAACAACACCTAAAGGTAAATCTGGAATTGCAATTTTTTCACGCTGACATTCAAAAACTGTTTTTTTCACCTGGGTATCAATCTCATTAACATTCAAACTTTCAAGACATGACCTGATTTCATTGAAGTGTTGAAGTTTCTCAGCATCTTGTGCCGACTCAAGAATGTTATTGACATACTGTAAAACACTAGAGAATTTTAATCTGTTCATCTCAGCCTCGTCACAAGCAGCTCCTGCCTGTTTTCTCGCCACCTGTACTTGTACATTCAACTCGTCAATAGATCTCTTTTCATGAACCTCGACTTCACGAGTGATTTCTGCCAGGAACACACGGTAGATTTGTTTGATTTTAGCCTCACAATCCGTTTTCTGGTGACTCAAGCTTTGTAGAAATTCCTTTCTTCGCTCACACAACAGTTCACAGTGCTCGGTCACATCTTGCCAAGCTTCCAGCAAGTTCCGCAGGACTTCGCTTGCATTTTTGGAAGCCTCACTCAAATCTTTCAATTTGTGTTGGCTATGATTCAAAGAGAAGCAAAGCAAACACAAGGGCACCTGACATTGTTCACAGTAAAGTTCCAAGACCTTGTCTAAATGAACGGGGCAATACACTTTCTGGTGACGACGAATTTCCTCAGCGTGAAGACCGCTTTTTACTTCGTCTAAACTGACCACCCAGTGGTTTTTTGTGAGGTTGGTCTTACAGTGAAAGTCACACTTTGACCCCTCTCCTTCCGACTCCGGAAAAAGTTCACCGAATTGGTAGAGAAATGTATTTTTTCTGAATCCAGTCACACCTTGTTTTGGAACTGGAAATTCTATAGTGCACAGGGGACATGGAAACTTGCCATCTTTTTCGTTCTCCACCATGTGTCGCTCCAAGCACTTCTCACAGTAGGAATGAAGGCAAGGTAATATTCTGGGCTCTTTGTATTGCTCTAAACACAAGGGACATTCTAACATATGTCCGAGCTTCTCCATCTGTTCATTAGATGCCATATTCTGCAAGGGACAGATGGTCGAATTACGAAAAATGACATGAGACATCACACAGCAACAACCAACAGCAGTAACTCCACCTGGTGTTAGGTTGTTTTAGCTGTAATGGTGAAAAGCTTGAACACACCCTGTGTAAACAATAATATACAAACTCAGGAACACACAAACATCTACCTTAGAATTGTGCTAAGAACAACAGAATGTGAAAAAAAATTGAGTTCAAGCTCAAAAGACACAAACTCCCCAAATTATGGACATGGATTTTGTTATTTCAGTCGAGTTTGAATATGCTGTGGTGGAGAACACTGCACCTTAAATAAAAATTCCAAACTGACGATAGTCGAGTCTTCAATTAGGCCCGTATTCTATCTTTTAGATGCATGCTCTAGACCGTCGTTTTCTTGTGATTTTAGTTAATTTTAAAAAAAATCAATTATGTTAACGTTTCTAACTAAAAATATGACTGAGGTAACTTAGTTGAAATTGGAGGTTCAGAGAGCTCCACGCTCATATTAAATGTTGCAGCAACCAGCTTGACAACAGTTGCTACACATTTGAATGGCCAGCAACCTATTTGAAAAAGTACGGTAGCAACCAGTTTTGAAAAAAGAATTGCCATCATACAATGTTCTCAACAGCTTGCTTAGAAATGTGATGTGTCCACTTAAATCATTTCCATATAGGCCCTCTTTTGACTAATATTAGATGAAAACAGGGGTGTGAGCACTTCACCCACAGATATTTTTGGAGTGTGCCACGCTTCACTGGCATAAAAATAATTTCACTGACCCATTGTGGTTGCATGGACAAAAATTATAACATGGCCCAAACTTGAGGTCATGATGTTCAGCCACACTCATGTTTTCTAAAATGATCCCTGAAACAGGAAGCTTAAATCAGAAATTGCACTTAACTCAAACCAGACAATCGCCTTGGCCACCATTGGCAGTGCTCGATTTGGCGACTTACAGGTTGTGTTTGGTGACCTGGGAAAAACCCAAGTCGCCATGAAGTCGTTATTGCAAGTATCATCGTCAGACAATAATTCCCCCTAAATTCATTTCAAGGTTTGTGTTGACTTCCAACTTTTAATTACAGTTTTCTTAGATTTATTACCTTTGGTTCGCAAATGTTGTGTTTATTTCATGAAATCTTGTTTAACAAAATCAATGCAGTAACCACCAGTCAGCACACACTAAACGCCTGCTTAAATTACGACAGGAAGTAAACAAATTTAGGTCGGTATTGTTCGGCAAAAATCGGGCAAGATCAGTGAACCACACGTCACCAGTGTACGCCATCGTCTGCATTCCATGTTTGTTCGTTGGTAGGAGGAATTGAGTTAGGGTTCAGGAATGGGGAGTGAAATGTTCATTCAGGGGGAGAAATTGAAGAGGTATGAATGGAGTACGTTACTTTTATTTCTATGCCGGATTTGGAAACTCAGCTTTCATTTGGAGACCTGGAATTTTAAGTTTTGGCGACCTGGAATTTCAAGTTTTTGCGACCTGGAATTTCAAGTTTTGGCGACCTCAGATTTTTGCCAAGTTGCCAAAAGCGACTTGTCATTAAGCTAAGCAACGAGCGCTGAATGACCTTTTGAAAGTGAGGACTACAAAGTCTAGTGGCATTTTCTGCTCGAATCTCTGCATGGTCTTTACTACCCATGTCCCAAGAGAGCCAACACAAGAAACTTATTTTCCAGCAGATTGACCTCTATTAGTGAGAATTGGACACAACCATACTGTTACAAAATAATCATGAACCTTCAATTGAGGGTAACATAGACCTGACCCACATAACACGAAGGTCAAGATGCAAAGGCCCTAATCCTCCGATTGAAGGCGGGACTATTTTCTTGTAAATGCAATGTTCAAGTCAGGCCATAGAATAGTGCAGCAAAGAATGATGTTTTTGAAACTTTGAGGGGAGACAATCTGGTAAGGTTGATGGACTTATTGTCGAATCGGCATAAAGTACTAGCATCAAGTGGTTGTTCATGTTTTAAATACCCGCCGAAATTCTTGGACGAATCAGACATACAAAGGTCATGAACTCGTTGAAGTGCATAATTAGATAGAACGAGGTGCAAACTCTCAACCTTTAGTTTGTGATGCCCATATTTTGCAACTCAAGTTGCTTTCTCATTAGAGGTGAAACTTTGCTAAGTGGGAAAGATAAACTTCGGAAGTTGATCTGCAAGCGAAACTTCGCTGAAAATGGTAGGATTTAAAAGCGAAGCTTCAGTACTCACCGGAATTTCGGTATAATGGGAAAGGTCAGAGCGAAACTTCGCCCAAGTTATTTGTAGAGGTTGCAGCAACGACATACGATCACACGAGACTCACAAAAACGTGTTCTCTGTTATTGTAGCGTAGCCAATGTGCTCTCAATAGATGCACGTAAATAAATAAAAGAAAATAAATAACAGAGAGCATATCTAAGAATGACCCTGATCATTTTCATAAGCACTCATAAACAGCACGAGAACAATTTTCAGTTAGCCTCAAACACACTACTCAATATTTCAATATTCGTTTGAGACTACGAATGAACTGAATTGTCTGGTATCTTAACACCAACTTCAATATGACTAGTTAGAAAGGTTAACGAAGTTTCAGCAAAGCTTCAGCAAATCGAAGTTCCTCTAGTGGGAAAGCGACTTCACCCGTCAAAAAAATTCTGTGACATGTTTTATACCCAGGACAGGCAGGGCCAGTCAGGCCGAGTGCTTGGTAATATTGGAAAATTCACAAGAAATCTTTTGTTAAATGTTCATAACATTGCCTAAAAACTGCGTGCTAGCTTGCCGATGCCCAGGGCGATTTCTTTATTGGATGCCCCTCTTTCTACTCCAGGGATTGGAATGACCAATCACAAAGAGGAAAATTTTTCAGGTGACGTATCCTTTCAGAAATAAATAAGCTTCTGTGATGGAAATAGCTTTTGTGTTGTAAAATTTTAACTGAAAAAAAGTTTTTGCTTTTTGAATGAGTAGTCAAAATAATGATAAAAAGACACGAAAAAAGGAAACTGGAAATCAAATAAGAGGAAATCGAAAACGAAAAAGAAGGAATCCTCTTAAAAGAGGAAAATTCCAAGCCCTGCTACTCAAATGCATGAGCCCTAGTGGCCTAGCTAGTATTGCAAAAAGTCAAACATAAAATAGAAACTATTCAATTTAACTACTTGTAAAGCAGTTGCAATAATTTCAAAAACTTTATTCATGATTGGATGCCCCACCCTCATGCCGATGCCCAGGGCAGTCACCCTGTGTTTTAGACCATCAGAATACCGCACACAACTCGAGTTTGTTACCTTCATCCTAATGGCAGTAATGCCCTATTGGCACTAATACGTTCCATCAGGTCACATGACCCTAGACATGTAACCAATCTGTAAATAAATTTGCCTTGTGGATAGTTTCTGCAAATACTTATTTACCGACGGGTTACGTAACACGAGTCTAGCTTGACCCGACATTTGATTTTGAGTTCGACTCCTTGACAATGGCACGGGTATAGATGCTTAACCTAAATGTTCGTTTCAGTCGAGGGGACACAGCCCCTCGAATGCAACAGTTCGCCCACCGATGGCGCATGGGAGTTAGGCCTACGTTCCAAAAAATGGAGGAGAAAAGCACCCATGTCGTGATCGATCCGGACAGATCAAGATTTGATACATTTTCGAACGATGACAACTATGCCAGTCAACAAGTAACACAGTAACATTTCAATATTAGTAACAATAACCAAGTTAAACCTTATCTCACAGTGGCACAAAATTATGAGTCCCAAGCAATATAAACGCCTTTACCGTGACCAAAAAACGCCAAAATGGCGTAGGAAGGCGATGGGAGGGAAGAACCACGTGACTATGTCACATGAACAATTCCCGGATAATAGGGTCAATCTCGACCAATCTCGAATTAACCAGCACATTCCGGCGTCGTACTACAGTACAGGATTTTGCCTGCCGACGCATAAGCGGCACCGCACTGAAAAAAGTGGGGGCTAAAGCCCCTTCAGCCCTCCGGTGGTGCGCCGCCTATTGACCACTGCGGCGTAATGAGGCACTGAAAAAATTAAGCGGGGGCTATAGCCCCCCCCCCCAGCCCCATATATCTGGTGCGCCACCCATGTGACACACACCGAAGTAGAGATGAGGCCTTTCCTCACGTCCTTATCGAGAGTCTGAAAAAACAATGGGTTTTGTAGCATTCCCAACTCACAAGCCCTACTCGATGCGGATTTAGGAAGGGGGCCAGGGGGCACGCTCCCCACTCCCCCCCTTGGCTGCCGCAAAAACAAAACAACAAGAGCGTAGGGAATGTTGAGTTTATTAATTAACCCCGGTAATTAACATTATACCATGGCGGAAACAAGATTGAAATGTGTGCCGTTTTACTAATTCAGGGTGTTTGGGCCGGGGGGAGGCTCAGATCCAATTTCAAGTGTCAAATTCGGAACACGGCGCAATCGTAACGGAGCTATATGGCTAAGTATAGGCTCTCCCGCGATATCCCAGGGGAAGCGACCGGCAGTAGCGCTGCGCACTACGACTCCGTTTCCGTCGTGCTGTATCACTGTGCAATGAAGAAAATTACTTCATTTTTTAAAGAAAATGGAATCTGAGTGACGATGAAAAAACAGAAGCTGCAGGTAAGATGTCAACCCAGATAGCATGCTGTCGGTGGTCCAACGTCGGTCCGACGACTCACGTTACGTCGGGCCAACGTTGGTGTCTGACGTCGGACCAACGTGATTTTGTCCATCGGATGAACGTTGTATCAACGTCGTAAGAACGTCGCAGTCGGGCCGCCGATGACCCGACGTTGGTCCGACTGCCGACTAATAATCGACGACGGTACGACCTGGGCCCGACGGCGGAAATACGACCCTTTACCGACGTCGCGCCAATTCAATTCCGACCACNACGACCTGGGCCCGACGGCGGAAATACGACCATTTACCGACGTCGAGCCAATTCAATTCCGACTACTTATTAACGTTCCACCACCCTGCAAGCGATTGTTTACCGACGTTGCACCAACGTAGAGGCGGCTGTTTGCCAACGTCGCACCAACTTAGAGGCGACCGTTTGCCAACGTCGCACCGACCTTCGACTTTTCAGCCACCTGGTTTCCCCGCTTGCTCCCATAGAGGACATACATGTACTGATTTAACGATTAAATCAGTGTGTCATCTAAGGTAGCAATCGGAAAACGCACGTGGTTAAAAAGTCGCAGGTATGTTCCACGTTGGTAAACAGTCGAGAACATGTTAAGAACAGTCAGGGCCACCCAACCAACAGGTGGCGACAACAATGCTCGGATTATACATCAGGATAATGCACAGCATGCAGTATGTCATTAAAGGCATTCCTGTGTTCTTTAAAGCATATCAATACCAGAAATGATGAATACCAAAAATGGTAAATGATGAAGTAAATCATAAAAATAAACTACACTGTATTTGCACAGAAGATAACTTTCAAAGATGCAAATATCCATTATGACCTTGAATATGTAAATTTGTGGCAAGTCCCGCGTAGTGACTTTCATGAAAACTGTGCTAACATTATAATTACACTGTAGGAGAAACAAACACTTCACCCATAAAGCTTAAGACCTAATCAATATTATGCGCGCACCCGGGGGGGGGGGGG
>NMRA01000021.1:1053611-1160846 GCA_002633005.1 Phoronis australis
GATTTCTCGCACCCGGCGTCGCACCCGCGTCGGCACAACGTCAAACGTGCCCGACGCTGAGCCAGCGTTGGTTCGACGTCAAGACTGAACAATACCCAAAGAAGGACAAATAGGCTGACTTATGCACGGCAGTAAATATTTTTCTGAATCACAGACGTATTTTTAATTTTCCTTTTTCAATTTGACGCTATAGTTAAATGGACCTACACTTTTTACACGACACGACGTTGTACCGACGTCGGACTCAGCACCACATATGATTTCTCGCACCGCGTCGCACCCGCGTCGGCCCAACGTCAAACGTGCCCGACGCTGAGCTAACGTTGGTCCGACGTCAAGACTGAACAATACTCAAAGTAGGACAAATAGGTTGACTTACACACTGTGACTACAAAAAAATTATATCGCAAGCGTCAAATTTACTTGGAAGTGCAAAACAGGCTTTTAAAAGCCGCATCTCGTAGACCGCCGACCAACGTCGGACCAACGTCAAAAAACTGACCGCGACCAATCGACCTCGAGCCAACGAATGGCGACGTCGGCCCAACGTAGTGATGCTATCTGGGAATTTTAATCGAAGCCTTAATGAATCACTCAGAAGCTCACAATTCTCTCTTTGTCAAACCTTGAGACGATTTCCAAAGCAATCGCATCATTAATGCCAACACAAAATAACCGGCAGATTTGGTCTTTTGGGCAATTGAAGACTATTTTAAATACATCAAGTTTGTTACGAAATGATAGCACAAAATATAAAAAGTGTAATTAATATTACAAAAAGAAGAAAGTATCGCGCGCAAACGCTGTGGACCATAAACAAGTAGGTCTCTTAGTAACTAATTAGGAGTTAAATCGTGGTGGTGCAGTGGTAAAGCGGTTTTTCCTGTTTGACACTTTCTCCCCGTGTTTTTTTTTTTTTTGGTTTTTTTCTTGGATAATACTTCGGGAATCAAGGAAAATGCTTGTTTTTCAGAGGAAAAAAAAAACAGAAAAATGTCCTGGGCGGTTTGCCCCCCTCCCGACCTCCCCTGCTTTAATTGCGCAAATGTTTACAGACAAAATGTTGGGCCCCCCATTGTGATATCCTAGATCCGCCACTGTGACAACTGAATACGCTACACTAATTAATCGGTTAATTCACATCGGAAAACTCCCGGCACACAAAAATATTACCAAATAAAACACCAAATTTGACAGTTTCCTCCCACAAATACCAGTTCCCTGCAAGTGGTAGAAAAATCTGACTACAGATTCAGAATCCTAGATTTTAAAACTTGGTCAGGCCCCAGATATAGTCTATCTGAGGTCAGGCATACTTAGCAGTCACATCGTATACTGAGCTGAGCATGTGCCCCTCACCCGCCAGCTTTTTGCCGGGCTGTTTGACAGCCACGTCAATTGTGTGACTGACAGCCACCTGAAATCGGGACACCTGCATCCCTACATTTTAGACTGGGCGAGCGCATGAGGGGAAATTCTGGTTATGCCTGTGCCCTTGCCCCCCCCAACGGCAAAATCCTCAGTGGATCCGCCCCTGCATACCGCGGTAGTGATGGGGGTGACCTTACGAAAATGCCAGCTTTCGTGAACTACTTTGACGTTCTCTCAGATGAAGCTTATTTTTTGACATGCATTCCGGACACTCCTCCAACAGCAGTTCTTGTCGCCATCTTGTCCGACAAACTTTTATCCTTTATAGCGTTTTCGAACAAAACACGTTCAACTACATTGTGCATTTGAAATGGTCAAGAGGTGTTCTCATGGTGTGTGTAATTCAGATAATCGTTATGCCGATAGAGACGAGACTCTTGTCACTTTTTGGCCGTAAGCCAATAAAGTGACGTTGACAGAGCAAACGGTGGATTAAACTGTGTGGACAACCCCACGAACAGCTAAACCTGTCAACATTATTTGACCACTCGAAAGCTAAACACAAGTAAGTCTGTTCTAAGGTATGCATTCTTTTTTATGTATTTATTATCATTTGCAAACAATTACAAAAACAAACAAACAAACAAATAAGTACACCATTCATTGCATGCACACCTCAGGAAGACCATTCTCATATCTCGTTTAAAGATATCTTCTGCATAAACAATAAAATTTTCCCATTTCGCAGAGAAGCTGTCATATACAAAGTTTTTATGTGCATTTAATTTTTCAGCATTATAGTATTCATAAGTTTTTGTAACGAACTTGAGAAAATTAGGTATATTTTTGTGACGTCTCTCCTTGTAAATGTACTGTTTAGCTAGTAGAAGCAAAATGTTAAATAGAAAATCATGCGTCTTGTAAAGTCCAAGAATAACACTATCGTAAGACAGACAGATGCATTCTTTTTAATAATCCTTTGCAATATCTGATATTTGGCTCCGGATTACGGTCTTGTTAGGTGCGTGTCACGCGCCGGCCCGCAGGTCACTGCTGAACTGTTTACTGAGTCTGTCTCATGGGGTTATTCACGGTCATCAAATCAAGTTGCAACTGGGATTGGCGTTGCTTCAACAAAATCACTACCTTTGAATGGTGCACTAAAATATTTACAGTTGTTTCGAATTTCGGTTCCGGTTTGGACTTAGGCCTATGTGTCCGTCACGGCGCCGGCCCGACAATTGGCCATCAATCACTGGACAAGAAATTCTCGTTCATTTTTACTGTTAAACGTTTATTATAGTCCCTCGTTACCTACCAAAACGTTCGCTTTGCTTTGAGGGAAAACTGTTTTGCATTAAGTATTTTCTAATATTACTTATAACCGTATTGTCACAGTTTAAACACAGATTTTCAAAACTGCACCCTCTGACCACTGAATACAACGTCTTTTTCCAGCTGTTCTTATGGCAGGAAACTGTGTGGTACTACTGGTTTTACAAAACGTCAGATTACGCATTACTCATAAAATTGGAAGCGGTCCATTTTATAGTTGATTACTCAAATGTTTGTTCTTTCTAAATTTTAAAAGAGATTCGGAGTTTTTTGTGTCATAAAATCCACTGAGCACTGTTAACTTGCCCAGTGCTTTAAACTTTACCATGATTAGTGAAAATAGGAGATGATGTAAAACAATTCAACCAGTGATGATTTTCTTGTGCTAAAATATTACTTGGTGTTAATTCAGCATTTCAAAGATGGAAAACCAACGTAACGACAGAAAATCCTGATCCTCTACCAGCTTGCCAACATGTCAAGGTCACACCAGTTCGTCCATGTCCAAAATCTCGGGCAACGACTGAAGTGAGCCACTCAAGAAGAAAAGAAATACTTTGCTCATACAATCATCAAGGTAATCACTCTATATTTTAAGTACCAGAACAAACAGCATGAGTGTACAATACCAGACGCTCACACAGAGTGTTAGATTGATGGAGTGCCCTAAAATTTCTCAATGAAACCAAACACCGTGCCTTTTTAGGAACCTCCAAAATGACTGAATCACAAATTTATCTGAATGTTAACAAACCAACACACCACTGCTGGACAGTGAGCGAGCCTGACTGTCTTCTAGTGGTTGAATATTGTGCTATATTACATTGTCGTTAAAATGTTTGCTGTGAGGACACAGAGCCCATTTCAAAGGCAAACCCTTCGGAGGACAACACATTGGGTTAGTATGAGTAAATAAACCAGAAAGCTAAAAATTAATAAAACGTCTTTCGAAGAAATGTTTTGTGCTATTTTTCAAATTATTTACAATTACTTTTTTGATTCCTTCCTACCAGTTATTCGTCAAAAGTGTGGTAAAGCTACCTGTATTTGGAGCACATTCGACTTCATCAAAAACTCCTACTACCTATTTTGTTTTACATTAATCATTTAAATCTCTCTCTCTCTGTTTACATCTGCCTCCTGCCTCGTGCAATTAGAAAATGTTTGTATCTATTATTTATATGACCCTCATCGTGCACTGAACTTTGTGAACGGCCAGTGTGGTATTTGCAGTCGTCGTTGGGGTTTGGAAACAACACAATCCCAACAGACAGGAGGCTGGTGTCAATATACTCAAAAATTAGTGATGATTTTATGAGCTCGGTACATCAAAGCAGTTTTAAGAAGTCATCCGTTTTTACTTTTTGGGCACCATGAACTTGATGTATATGTCAGCCAGCTCCTCCAATAGATTTCTGAAGACCTTGTTGTCTGGAAAGATTCGCAACACTTCCAAGTCTTTCTTTGTATATGTCACAAAGTCACAAAACTTGGCTCCAGTGACCAGCAGTTGTCCTTGTACCTGGTAAAAGTACTGATGGTTTCTCTTGAGCTTTACTTCATCATTTTCGATTTCTAAAACAATGTTTATCTACGTTCAAAGTTATTGACCGCATCCCTTATTCAGTGCGGATCGCATCCCTTATTGATCGCATCCCTTATTGACCGCATCCCTTATTGATCGCATCCCTTATTGGTCGCATCCTTTATTGGTCGCATCCCTTATTGATCGCATCCCTTATTGATCGCATCCCTTATTGATCGCATCCCTTATTGATCGCATCCCTTATTGATCGCATCCCTTATTGACCGCATCCCTTATTGATCGCATCCCTTATTTCCCAGTCTCTGGGGCACACAGTGTGAATGATATGCCATTGTAGTTACGGTACCCGTAGTTTTAGTTTGTGTTTCTTGTTTTTGCCTCTGATTTATATGTTTTTAAATTTTACTCATGTTTGTCACAAAATATCTCTTTAAAGCTATTGTTAATCTTGGTATATGTAATCTAACTTTAAATACATTTATGTTTAATTGTCAAACATGAAGTTTTCATACTTTCCCAGCGGACTGTCTCCGCTGGTTAGACTTGCCGGAAAAGCAACTTTTTTGCATTCCCGGGGGTACTTCACCGCCTTATCTTTTTTCATAGTTGCATTCTTCACTTCCAACAATTGGTTATGCCTCCTGAATTCTTGTTTGGAGACTATAAGCGGGCTGTTTTGCTGATTACAACAGACTCGACTAACAACTGAGTTCGGGACCGCCGAGAGCCGGGAATCTTTAGCTCCGTTCTTAGTTGTCGGCAGAATTTATTTGATCCATTTCCTGGAAAAATGGAGAACCACAGGTCAACCAGTCGGCTGTCAGAAATGAAAACATCGGGTGTACCTTAAAGAAGAACTTTTTAAGGGTTGTGATACCTACAGCTGTTTAATTTATGTGCTGTTCGCCAGGTTTTGACTATACTATCTGTCATCAACTGACCCAGGCGGCACTAGGGTGAAAGACTGAAACTGAGTAGTTGCAGACCTTTAGGTCCAAAGTTTCCAACCTTAGTTTTCACTAAACTTTGTTAGCTCAAATTTCGAGACAAGTTTGAAGAAGTGTAATTACGACTGTAATCTGAAATAAAATGAACCATGGGAGCGCCGGGCTCTTCCCGGAGCCAGCCGGGAACCCGCAGAGAAACGTATATCCGGGGATTAGGATATGGGGTGGCTTTTTGAAGCTACTAGCTTTGATCAGAGGTATAAAACAACAAAATCGTTTGCTTTTGTGATTTTTTACAAATCGCCAATTTTTGCAGTTGTCTGCAGGAAAGTTACTGAAACCAAGATCGGTATCTTTACTATTAAATAGTTAAAGAAGCCTGGAACTCGAAAATCAGACTAAATCGCATTATTCTGGCCAAAAAGGTTCTAATTTATTATTGCTATTGAAACAGATTTCAACGTTTTCATAAGATATTTTTGCGGTTTATTCTTTTATAAAGATTTTGAATTTCTGTTCATCTTAAATCATTTTGCTATTAGATAAAAATTAGAAAAACGATCTGTCACTAAGTTGATTTTTGTTCCACACAGGCAAGGCGAAACACGTCTCTTTACTTGGTACGACGAGACAAAGTCAAAGCACATTATTTTGGCCCCCATGTGGAAAATGTGACCTTTGATCTTTGATGTAAGCGAAACAATGGTGACTTCAAGCAGCAGCCTGATTGAGGAGCAATTGGTGATTGAAATTAGTTACAAAGGTATCGCACTATTCAAATATAAAAATGCACTTGGAATTGTCTTTAGGAAATCTCTTGCTTCACTACAGCAGGGCGTGCCTCATATAATTATTGTGTCGCCCTCATATTCATGTCATTATATCCCTTTGTCAGTCACCTATTTGTCGAATGACTGAGCGCATTTACCATAGAGATAAAAATTAGAAACTCTGTGGTGAGTACAGTAATTTTTCCTTCTCGCGTTTCAGAAATGGTGAATTTTGTGGAAATTTCCTTGCAGGGGAAAGTGAATAGACGTTGCGAGATGGTACTTTAGTTAGAAATTGTTTAAAACATATTTTGACGAGCCTTCGTGCTCCATGCCTCTGAGTATGCTTGAACTCCGCCTGCAATACACTAAACAGCAACCGCGCCGAGGCCGATCTTGGAAAATCTTCTTTCTCATCGATATGGGAAAGTGGCATAAAACGTGAAAGAGACTAAATTGCATTCTTCAATCTGGTTCTCTGCCAATGAAACAGAAGCCAAGCTGTTCACCGACCGGGTATTTTTATGGTTTGTTCGTAAAGATTTTGAAAATTTGTTGATACCAAAGTATTTTTAGTTTTAAACTTCAAAAAAATGTATCAAGTACTCGTAACTTCGTCGCCGGATTTTTTTCCCACACGACAAAGCACGTCTCTTTATTTAGTATGGCAATAGGCGTAGCACGTTTCACTTATGTAGATGGCTTTGACGTAAACAGAACAATGGCGATTTCAAGTAGCAGTCAGTGTTACTTGTTAGTGTGCATGCATTTTAATTACTAGGGGACGGATAATTTGAATAAACTGTATTGCGATGAATGTTTTATTTTGCCTGTTTCAAAAATTTTAGCGAATCTTATATTTTTTTCTAGAAATTCCTCCAATATTCGACGTCAATAACTCACCCGAGTAGACTCGCCACAACCTGTTTAAAAGGTGTTTTAATAACGGTTCACATTCCATACCTCTTGAAGAAGGCAAAATGTGGTCCATTCAAATATTCCATCGCCATTTGGCGACATGGTGTTCATCATGGCTGCTGTGGCGACTATTGATGGGCCAGAAGCTCAAATTACATGAAAAAAACAGGATCACTTAAAACTGTAGTTTTTTATTACTTGAAACATGTCTCCTGAAGTAGAATTCAAAGACACATGAAAAGCAGTTTCAACTCTAAAAAAGTTTCTGCCACCAGTTAATTCATCTAAAGCCAGTGTTTCTCACAGGAAACAGCACTGCTCCAATACAGACAGTAGACAGAACTGTGATCATCTTGTACTTATTAACAAATATCAACTGTTCTGTACTGAATTCAATGAATACACATGGGCATTTGAATTAAGAAAGAGAACGTTTGAATTCAACTCACTGACTTCATTCTCTTTGCTGGCGATGACTTCTATACAAAACAAGCAAAATGTTTGAAAACTTGCAATAATACAAAATTTTAGTTTGATTAATGTGGGAAATATACATACAAGGATTTCATTCGATCTTTACAAACTGCAAGCAAAATTAGTTGTCCACAAAATTAACGCAAGGTTTCACATCCCTTGCTCATCACTACAACTCAAACTGAAGATACATCAAGTGTAACTACAGTCAAAAATCACCAGAACTTGGGACCTAATCTTTTTACTCGAAATCGATCTCGAAAATATATTTGGCATTTCCGGTCTTTTCTTATACAAATTTAATTATCTGTCATTTTGTGCTTTAATATGTTATGGACTACCCAAACCACTGCGTAGTCCCATATTAGCACTTTAAGACTCCCAGATTTGAGCTAAAAACTGTAATGAAAACGCGAAATTTCGAGAAAAACTCAAAGCTTCAAGTTCAGACTGGAACTTATGGCTTAGTGCGGAGATCATCAAGAGCAAAATAGTATTAAACAGTCATCCACGAAAACCACAACATACTCGGGCACAGATCATCAAACACCTATTTTGACATTCATTCTAAAGTAGGAAGGAAAGGTTTAAAATAATTTCAAGTTTGATTCTGAGTAAAAGACTAGATCGGGGCTCTATGACAAAAGGACCGAAATACTCGGTCATGACGCCCGGGTTCAAGCAGAATTCTCCATCAGAAGCTAGAATGACTGGCGTGTCATGATAGGAAGATGGTATTTTGTCCAATTACACCGTACTTTTGGTGTGTACAGCAGAAGAGATATTCTACATATGTTGAGCATTTTGTTACAATAATTACTTTACATTATTTGAATATTTCAATGACAACAAAATACCACAAAACAACCACTGCAATACAGAACAAGCGTCTTGCATCACCTAGTAGTCAAAATAGTCAGAAAATTTTTACATCCTACAGAACACTGAGTTTCAAATTCTCAAAAAATAGGATCCATCAATGAAGCCCTGAAAATGTTGAAACAAAAGCAATGTAAAGTATAGAAAATTCAAAATAAACACCGTCTCCAGATTAAACACTTAATATGTACAATATTTAAAGTTTCTCTATGTATATGAAGTCTGGACACAAAGCACTGAACTAACGAAATTGCTTGAAAGAAGCACAGGGCACCTCGCACAATTTGGTAGGGGGTTTGCATTTGGAGGCCTGAATTTTTAACCCTTAGAGACGGGATTGAAATTTGCAGAAGAATTTGATCACCCATGGTCAAAGCATACCACATATGATCACACCGAATGGTTTAAATCATGTTTTTGCAAAATGCACAGTTCACTAGAGCAAATTGTACTGGGTTATAGGGTTAGTTGGCTAAAAAGGACTTAGCATGGGACTTCTTCATCACAAGGGGCTCAAATCTGCATCACAAGGGGCTCAAATCCGTGGGTAGTCCCTGAGTATATGTCTCATTGGTGTGAATACTTTCAAAGCAAAAACGTTGACACCAAGGAACACATCAACAAAGCATCAGGTTCGAGGGAATGTAGTTTAAGTGTACATGGTAACCATCATAATAAATGTAACAATATCCAATATAAAACAATCCACGAATGATTTTCTTCTGTATATATAGTGGAATGCATCTTATACTAATGTATACCAAAACAGTACTATATACAATACACAAATCTTTCTACAATATTTAAATTCACAGAGATGTATGAACTTGATGGTTGGCTTTCCAAGCTTCCTTCAATCCGAGGTCCTATTTCACTGTATGTACAAAAGCATCCATCACCTATGGAGGACATCGGACATTAATTTTAGAGAATACCTGAAACAGAGAAACACTCACTCTGATTAAAAGTTAAAAATACTATCCCAATATGAGAATTACAAGTTAAAAATACAATACTTAACATGAAAATTGCTGCACTATGGAAACCATGGTCACATTCCTACACCAGAAGACGACCAAAAAACAACTATGAGGATTCATTTGTGATTGTTGACATTTTCAAATTTGTTGATTAAACTATGCTGAAGGAGCAGTTAACAGCACCAAGAATTGTCATGCTTGAGTTTTAGCTCGAGACTGGTGGACTAAATTTGGTTGGTTTTACTGGTGTAATAAACAATGCATTTCTAGCAATAGGAAGACTCGCATTTTGGATGCAACAGGTGAGAGGAAGCCTGCCAAAGAGCACGTTTCTCAAGCTTTTCATGTTGTCGATAACTACACAATATCCCCATTAAAACCTCACTCTGATCCCAGCGTTCATCACTTACTGCACACAGTCAAATGTCAGTCGACAGCTGATTCTACTCAACAGTTGGCCAAACTTACCTTCACAGTTTGTAGAGGAAGTGGACTAACAGTGTAATGGATAGAATAGTCCACGATGATGATGAGAAGGATGGTGAGCCCGCCGTTATCACGTTATCATCACACAGGTAATAGTATTGTGCATCAGGATTATCTGCAGCCAAACCATAGTTGTTATTGTATAATCATGACAACCACATTTACAAGTGTCTGTTAATTACACAGTGACGCATTTACAGAAATGTAACTTTGTAGCATATTTACGTGTATACACTATAGTGTAATGACTGTACAAAGCCATGTTTACACTCAAACTAGCATGTATTATAGTGATATATTCACATGGTAGTGCATAATTGTTACACAACGGTATATTTACAAACTCGTGTGTAATGATTACACAAAGGCACATTCACAGACTGGAGCATAGACTGTCGCATAATCACAGGGTGGAATGTAATAATTACAGACCAGTGACATTTGTACACACTGGTTTGTACTAAACATAGTGACATGTTTACAGGTGCGTAATAAATAAAGTTACAAATTTACAGGGGTGCAATAATTACACAGTCACACATTTACAGGTGCACACAGATTTCCATAACTGAAATGGACTAAATTATGGTGATATTTGGGAAATAATATAGATATGAAAACGCATATTTGGCACAGAACTGAAACAAGACATTCCAAATATCTCATGCATATCGACTACTTGAGTTTAGGCTCGTAAACACTTTTTATTTTTTGCAGAGAGACACAAGAATATATTTTATAATCATAGCATAAACCATACATCAAGCATATTTGTGCTTCTTATTTTACAATATTTATAATACTTCAATAAAAAACAAACAGTTCCATAGACTTGTGTACTCCCTAAAACACTAATAGACTGAGCAAACACAGCACTGAAAAGAAAATTTCTTGAAACAAAAATCTTGAGCAGATTGTAGGACACTTGCTAACTACGACACTTACCAAAAGTCCACTGTCCTAATTGTGCGAGGGAAATCAACAGAAGGCTAACAACAAAATACCTATAATGATGTCTAGCATATTTGCATTGCACAATTCAGAGTAGGACAGGTGACGGATAAACTCCAAAAAATAATTATTGTCTATTCTTGTCCTCCCAACTATCATGACTGTGCAAGCATTATGTGATAACTGACATCAAATCTGAGACCCGTTCCAAGGAAACTGACTAAGCTAAGACAAATTAATTTTAAGACAAAACTTAAACTTGTCAAAAGTCCGTTTCACGAAAATGATCTCAAGTTTTTGACAAAAATTTTGTCTTAAATTTGACAAAACTTACCACATGAGGAATTTCAAATGTGGAGGTTGAGAAAATCTTAAGACTTAAGTAAAAAATGACCTGGTTTAGTGGAACGGGCTCCTGGACGACATTTTTTCACATCAAATTAATTTCAGTTTCAGTTAAATTTTTGTTCTCATCCAAAATGGTACAATTTTTTAATGAAAATTAAATTTTGTGAACTTAAGAATGATACATGTTCAGGAAGCGGAACTGATTCCACAGCAGGACCTCTAAATTCCACTGTGATACTCTTCAGCTGTGAACCAATCGACCCCAAATCCACAATACAAACACCTGAACCTGGATGGCCCCCTTGACTCGAGATTGATTGTCACGAATGGAACATTATTGGCAGCTATTTGGAATTAACGGGCATGGCTCTGGAAATTCGTGGTACAGGTTTGATGTCTGCTGGTCCAGGACTGGTGGTTTAAAAGATCACAGATGAAATGCTCAGCCAAAGGATTCTTTGTTTCATGACCATCTTACAATAAAAAACACGAATTACAAATACTTAAGCTGAATACACCAGTTCTTAATATCAGTGATTCTTGTGCATTCAATAACCGCCACTAGGTGTCTCTACTTACCCTCCTGCACGTTGCACCCCATAATGAACTGCATGACTGGTGAGCTCATTTTGCCAACACCGCCACGACTGTATCCGAACACACGCAGGTTCCAGATGTTGTAGGGGTCATGGGGGATACCCATGATCTCAATGGACGTCCTGCGACCGGCATCAATATCCCGAGCCTTGTGTATCGTCTCCCCTTGTTTCCAAATTCTCACCTACAATTATTTTTTTTCCAATTTTGAAGCTTGGACTTTTGCCAGAGTCCATTTTAATACGTGCAAGGTTGCAACTGACTGCTGAATACATTTGACTTATTTACAATAGCTGGGAACAGGTAATGAATCCATTTTTCTAATGTATAATCAATCATTTGCAGTATATAATTAGGAAAAATCAAAAGCATCCCACATGCAAACTACCAACTAGGTTAAGGTTTGTAGCACCATAGAAAAATGTCCAAATTTGGCCAACTTCAGAACATCAATCTCGGTTATGGGAGACACAATTCATACCACTCTTTTAGACACTGCGCTTTATGCAGTGGTCTCTAAAACCATTCTAGTTAAAATATACTTTTACTAGTGAGTTAAACTTGATAGTTTTGTAGATATTCAGTCGCCTTGAGGGAGTGTTCTGGGTCAGTTTTACCCATTATTTTTGGAGTGTTTTTCACCATCACACGGTTTTCTGCAACTCACCCCTATCACTAAAACACGCCCCTATCACTACACCACGCCCCTATCACTAAACCACGCCCCTATCCTTAAACCACTGCCCGTGAGATGACACACTCTGCTCAACATACCTTGTAACCCTGTAGAGGTTCCTCATTTTGACCCGTGGTCACTCCACGCCATTTCAATTTGATTGTGCTAGTGTCCACTCTCATTAGAGTCAACTCCTCGGGCATGTTTATGGGTGCTGTAATAGAGGGCCACACGTGAGTAAAGATACAAGACCACTACAGACCTCAGGTGTGTTAGTGAAAGCTATAATAGAGGAAGAAAACAGGTGAACATACGAAAGAAATGACAACAGATCTCAGGTGTGTTAATGAGAGCTGTAATAGAGAGCCATACTTGGTACAAAACCAATTATTAATATGACTTTCAAAGTATCTATTAAGCAATACTCTATACTTAATTTTTGACAGCTTGGTTATTGGGCTAGAATAATGATTTCAGCCCAAGGTGCTAATAAAAGAAACTGTTCACAGTTAGCATGTTTCCTAAGCCAAACTCCGAGTCTGTAAAGTAATGTTTATGCGATCTCGGTAACACATCATAATTTAAAAAACCTCTGTTCATATTTGTAAAGCACTTCTACGCTATTTTCATACACACTGTAACTATGTGATCACGAATGATTTTATCACCACATAGTTTCATGGGTTTACAACTCATATTATTTTAAAGGATGAAATTTGGTCATGGGCAATGAAAGCTGTCATATACATTAAGTGACTCTGCAACAAACAAGCACCAGAGAAACAACATACCTGACTTCAGAGTCCTCTGAAGGTAGCTCTCCGACTTATCCCCATTGCCCGCACCATTGATTACGTTCACGGTGACACGATAGTAAGTGTCGGGCAGCAAGCCAATGATGATGCCCTCACTAGCCTGACCCCATATAGTTGCTCTCTCAGCCCGATCCTCTAGCTCTTTAAGTGTCCAATAAGAAATCTGAAACATGAAATGGTTCCACTGATTTAGCAGTTAAAACAAAGCATACTATGTAAATAATCAGTGTTTGGTGGAGAGTTTAAATGTTCATTAGTGAGCACATTCAGGTGGAAATTGTACGCTGATTCCTGATCTCTGTGACTGCTCGGTCAAATTAGTTAGAAACACAACATATAGCCACGATGTGAATGTGAAGTAGGTTGAAAATGGCCAAATGTTTTTAAGAACGAGTTTTGTGTCGAAAGTAATCCACCGTAAATCACTCAGCTGTGTCCAGAAAGTATCATGACGTGCTGTAAGGAAACGCCACTGCACAATGGGGGCTATGTGAGCCTTCATTATGCAGTGGTGTTAGGGAACACCACTGCATAATGAAGGCTCACACTGCACAATGAGGGATATGTGAGCCCTCAAGGTACGCCTTTAGTGCAAAGGTCAAGTATAACTTTTTTGTTTTCACAGTCATTAAGAAGTTGTCATTTAATACAACTGCACTTTGTTTGGCATAGATGATGTTCAAATAGCATTGTCATTTAGTACCTAATACATTAACATATAGGAGCATGCAAATACCTCTTTGAGTACATGTGACTAATGGCTGGGAGAAATTTTAATTGAAGTAAATCAAAATAACCTGGATAGGCAGTCAATCGAAAGTTCAGAAGATTGTATTGAAATCAATTAAACCTTTGACTTCAAGTTATGTGTGTGTGCTATTAGCGTGGTTAAGCCAAAAGCCGAATTAGTATCAATCCCAGCCAACTTTATGCAATGTGCCATACCAGGTACTGTTGCACCAAGTCATGGATATCCGTATACTATTACTTACAATCTCTAGTATAAGAGATAATAAAGTAGTAGTGTACGACACAACAAATCGGATAACCCCTCATTTTCTCTGGTATGAGGCGATAAAGTATTAGTGTACTACACACTGTACCAGATAACGACTCGTTTTCTCTGATATGAGGCAATAAAGAAGTAGTGCACAACACACTGTACCAGGGTCCGGTCTCCAATCTTTTTACTCGAAATGGAACTCGAAATTAAGTTTGGGATATTCTACTCTACTTTTGGGCGAAATCAAGATAAGTGTCTGTTATTCTATGCTCGAGTACACAATAACTTGTGTAGATAATTTATTGCCCTTAGTTCACAGTTTGTAAACCCAATATTAAACCAATAAGTTCGAGTTTGAACTCGAAATTTCGAGTTGTAACACGAGTTTGTAGCACGAATATAAGGGTCTTCAAGGGCAAACTTACACTAGAAACTCCTATGCATAAACTATAATGTATTCGAGCACAGTCTGATAACCAATTATCTTAAGTTCGCACAAAAGGAGCAGAGAAATTGCCAAAAATAGTTTAGAGTTCGTTTCGAGTACAAAGATTAGAGACCGGGCCCAGATAACCCCTCATATTCTCTAGTATAAGAGGTAATATAGTAGAAGCGTACAACACAACGTACCAGATAACCCCTCAATTTTCCCTTCATCGCTTCTCTTGTGTCAGGTATGGGGTTCCAAAAGACTCGGAGAGCAGTAGAGTTGTAGGGTTCTGCTTTCACACCATCTGGGATGGCCGTTGGCACTGAGGAATAATTATAGAATGATACAATGTATTACAATAAATTCAAGCAAACTTAAGAAATATAATGTAGTGTACAACAGGCTCAGTCTTTATAATTCGCGCTTAGTAATTAATAGTATGGCATTATGATATTCTGGATGCAGTCAAGTTTTATTAATATGCCAAAACCAAAAACAACTATAATAATTAGGAAAGATAAGATTTACATAGTGCTGCAGTAAGCACTCAGAAAGGCATTACCAGGATATGGAGCCGGTGAATCCTTCACAACTTCCCGAGAGCACACAATAGGTGCAACCGTTGTCAGAACACACCGGTTAATCCAAACATATAATTAATTTGAAAAAAATTGACAGAATATTGCCCCATGGTTACATGAATCATAACGGAATCCAAGGCCATCAAAATTTTTGGAAATGTGATGAGACTGTGCATTTCTGTTGCTGTTTGTGGATCCAAAACACGTCAAAATAGAGGCAGATAAGTCGTCACTACACACTTGAATAAAACCATAGACACCATACTTGTACGGGTTACCACCCATGTTCAATAATACCAATGCATGAGTTATAAGGAGGAAGTTACATCTTTGTGAATGTCATTCTCACATGAAATATTCGTGGCATTCGGACCCTCTTCATTCACTTGTCTATGCCCGATTTGATGATTAGAAGCATTTTCATCTTAACCTGGACAGGTTTGAGACATATTTTGTGTGACGGATAAATTAGGTGGGCTAAGAGGAAGTGCCCTTCAAGTGAACTTCAGTCAAACAAATAAAATCATTAATCACCAAAAATGGTAATAACTCACTTTCTTCTGACGACTTGACAGTAACCACTGCCGACAGGGGACCATTGCCAACTATGTTTTTCGCTCTCACAGCAATTTCATAATCGGAGTAAAACTTGAGCGCCCCCACAGTCTTCACGTATCGTCCCCGCTTCAGATTCTCTGGCAATTTCACTGTTGCCTAAAGAAAAAAAGACATTTGAATACAAGCTCCATCGGATGCAAGAGTAACAAAACCCTTCACTGATCTCTCACAATACAGACCACGATGACCTCTGACCTTTGACCTCTGGGATTAGGACCACGCGCTTCTCAGTGAAGCTACATTTGTGTAATAAATTAGATACACGCATTTTTTTTTTGTAGCAAAATGCATCGATTTTGATATAGGGGCCTAAATTAGCACACATTTATGGTGTTACAATAGCTTTCAAATATTTTTTAAACAAGGTTATTCTGGCAGACCAATTTGAAATCTGTAGCTCGTATTGATGATCAATAAGAAAACAACACTGAAGACCAATCAGAAATGTCTTTACTTACAGAGGACCAATCGGAATCCGTTTGACCAGGTAACCTCCAATATACAATGTACTGGACATCTCTGCCATGGTATTCAGCTCTAGTTAGTGCCTAAAATCAACACAACAACCATTACAAGTACCAACAAAAACAACGCATATTGGGCACAAACGGAACAACATATTCATCAAGACCATATTTTCGACTTTCCTGCATCTAGTTCCTAAACTAAGCTCACTTTGTCTGGAGAAAATAATCATTGTCTGGTTCCAACAGGTTTCCCCGTGTTGGGTCAAGTCTGTATAGTTCGGGTTCTCATAGAAATAAGTAAACCTGAATAACTTTCGTAAAGCGGTGGACTGATTTTGACATGTCCAGTCACATGAGTTATGCTCAGTTTGCTGCAAGTTTTCAGCTAAACATTGATTAATATTTCCACACCAAAAACACGCGGTTAATAATAGGCAGAAACTAAGTATGTTAATATAGTGAGCAGACTAGACTTATCGGGGGTCTGACTATTCTTCACAATTGCTGAATAAAGGTTTAACCAAGTAATTATTAGCATGTCAGTTTCGAAATAATAATCTCATGAACTAGCTAAATGTGTGTATACTGTCAGACATGTTGGATGTTTGCGCAAGTGAGATTTAATTAATTTTCAGGTGGAGCATAACACCAAATATCTGCCTTAAGTCTGAAGACCGGTTTTTGAAATCTACGATTCAGTTGTGCAAACAGAGTTGTCCAAGTGGGTTTATTGACCAGTCGAGGTTTATCCACCCTATTAGGCAGTTTGTCAAGTTCAAAGGACAACAATTAGATAACAATCTGGTGGTTGAACCAAAATCATCAAACTGCAAGACTGAATATACCAAATGAAAAGAGTGAAGATTTGGTGAGAGTAGGATGACCTAAATTGCATCTTAAGAGAGAAACAGCTTGCATTCAAGACCATGTAGGCCTTGATTCACAGGGACTATTGTCAGTACGTCATATTCACAGCTGAACAGTAGAGGCACGTCGACAAGAGCATGGAAAGTGTAAATAGTGAATATGCTGTTAGTCAGAACAGTGCAGTCTAAGACAATTTGTTTCTCACAGCAGAACAAATGGCGAGATTCACTGAAATAACTTTACACCGGAGGAGACATAGATGCGCCCAGTTTTAATTAAAGATGAAGACAACTTTTGCCAAGCCCGGATTAGCAACTTCTGACTTACATCCCATTGCATAACAAGATCTCCCACTTTGCCTGATCCTCCAGTGACATTCCTTGGAGCGACTCTTGGAGCTGTCTCGCCAGTGGTGCACTTGGCTGAAAATGAACACCTGGTGTCAATGAGGAGAACTAATTACCATGATCACTTGCTTACCCAGGAGGCATTTTGAAAGTCACTTGGGACCAAGAAACAGAATGGGAACTGTGAATTGTCTCCAACATTTCAGCCTCGCCATCCAATCACTGTCAGTGGAAACTATTTTTCTGCCTGAGTGAACACCGAGTACATACTTGCGAAATACTTCACCTGGCAGATGATCTCATCAGACTCATTCTATAGAATGCTCTAAGTAAGTATGAAAGGGTCTATGGAGTCATAAGGTCAAGTAATTCCATGTAAACCATTTTCCAAGAAATTCATTTGCCAAAAGTTACTTTGCAAAACAGTCTGACTAAAAGTACAGTAAGGTCAAGAGTTCAAAATGTACAATTATTTTCCCCGAGAAACCAATTTGCTTAAAAATTCATTTGCAAATAAAAGGTACTTCTAAAACAGTGACTTAAATTATGTGCCTGGAAACTTCTTAAAAATAAACAACAGTATTCAGCCACACTCTGACAAACTTGGATGAACATCTTGCCAGAATTATTGGATAATTAATATTTGTCACAACAATATAACATTTTATTCAAAGTTTAGTCAGACTACTGTGAAGTTATAGTTCCTCGCCATTGACTGTTAGACAAGTTGCCTAGAGCAACTTCTGTCGAGATTTTGTCAAAAAATTTTCAGAACGAAAATGTGTTCTAGTCCAAAAGAAATGGACACGAAGTTGCAAATTTGTGCGGCAAAACTTTAAATTTAGACACTGTCCAGAACTACCACAGTGCAATATGTGATATGGACATTATTATAGAGCAAATGATGAAAGAGTACAAGGCAAAAGTAACCAGACAAAATTCTGGTTTCCTGTCATGATGATCAATTCTTTTAACAGCTAAAATTATCGAGCGTAATTCCTCTTCATTCTCGGTCACGAGGAAAGATGATGAATTCTGCTTCCTCCCAGTTGTCATGAACGGGAATCCTTTGTTATTTTGTCTGAAAACTTTTGCCTTGTACTGTAAGTAAGTCGTAGAAGAGCAGACAGGCCTTTCATTGAAACTGACACAAGAATTTATTCCAGTCAGTACCTCTGAGACAGATAACACATCCCTTCTGCTGTAAGAAATTAACTAATTCGTCATGACCTTGAACCACTCAACAAATCTTGATTACAGATAGCAGACGTCAACAACTCACGTGAACTTTGGCTGGGTGGTCCAACACCGTACTTGTTTGCAGCGCGCACTCTGAACGTGTACGTACTATAGGCATTCAAACCTCCCACTGTTGCCCGCTTTTGGTTGTTGTCTAGATTGCCAGGTATCTCAGCATCTCTCGCGAGAAGGTCTAAATGAGGCACAAATCAATCATTATTTGAGACATAGTGCTTGAATGATGCACAATAAGTTGAAGAGAGAAAAGCCGATTTGAATATTCAATGATTCAACATTCCAACCTCACCGGCCAATCGCTCCATTGGCTGCCATTTTGTTAATAAGCACCCAAACATACATGTATAAAACTTGCCTTTGATTTGCAGCATTTCGCTGATAGCTTTATCTAACATTGTCATGCACAAGGTGTGTTCATTTTTAACTCATTCCTCCCTGATCCTGCCTTATGGCGTGACTGTTTGTTTACACTCAGGGCCTGATACCGTCTGGAGGCATTATCTAAACAATGTATCTCACAGGCAGATCACGTCCTCAGGAGGGTCAGAAGGCAGCAATTTATTGGTTTATCTAAGGGTATTCCCAGTTTTCTATCCAATGAGGATTGAGACACCAGACTCTGTATTAACTTATTGTTTGTGAAGTTAATGCCTATTGGCTGTTATTTCTGGACTTTAGAACCATTTCTTCACAAGCTAATTATCAATTCAAGGAAAAACCAGGGAGCTTGTTAACTTTGTAGTGCTTGTTGAAACTTTTGAAAGATAGAGAAATATAGTATGGTTGTTTGATTTGAAGACTAGATTGGAGAGCTAATTGCTTTGAATTTGAGTCTAATTGGTATTACATAACACTGCTGTCACCACTTAATCATCTGCTAGGGTGCCCCTGTTTATTTTGTTGCAACTGACCAGATTACAGAAACAAAATGTCCAGTTACTGGGAACATTCTACTCTGTCACTGGCACTGTGTTCACTTGAAATACTGCCTTGGTATTGCCTTGATATCATCTCTGCTGCTCTCACAGTTCTTGAAGTTTTTATCAGGGAGGATAGTGTGGATACTGATGACACTGGTCACATTTAGATATAGACTTCAGTGATTATGGATATGATAGTGTGGATACTGATGGCACCGAGTGGTCAGATTTAGATACAGATTTCAGTGATGAGGAACGCTTTCCTGATATGTTTTCTGGAAATTTAAATGGATTATTTGTAAACAAACGTCTTTGTTTCTGGAAACAAAAAGTGAAACTGCACGTTCAACCCTTTATCAGTATTGAACTTGGATAAATTTTATATCAACACGGACCTCAATTACTCAAGATGTATTGTTGAACATTTGGTAAGTTCATGTTTATTAATGACTTAGTAACGAGGTTTTAATTAAGTGCAATGCTTGTGACCTAGTTCTGAGTGAAATACCCTCCGACTTCAAGGGGGTAGCCAGGCCACTAAGCAATTTATATCATATGGCGCTCAGGGTCAAATGAGTTAACCTTACCAGAGTTGACCTCCCACTTTCCGACTATTTCGATGCGGGCCTCGACCCTGAAGCCGGTGGTGGGTGCTTGGTACATCGTCTCGCCCTCGTTCCAGGTCAAAGAGGCACTACTGGCACTGATCACATTACAGTCGACGCCAGCGGGGGGTCCAGGGGGACCTGCAAAGCATAAATGATAACGTCGTGCTAGATACAAAATTAAAGAGGCGTGTCTCTTAAAGCATCAGGGGATATAATTCTTTTTGCCGTATTTGTCTCATGCAACAAGCAACACGGATAAAATGTAGTTCACTGAGTCCATCAACGGAAGACTCGCCTCCACTAAATCGATTTATTTAATTTCGAAATTCAGTTTGACCTAGATGGCGCTGCAAGGGGTTTTGAGCTAGTCATACAAAATTACATATCCCAAAATGCATGCATGAGATCACTAGTGAGTATCATCATAATAGACTTTGTGAAAGTCTAAACAAAGCACCCACAATCCTGTGAGCCCCTACTCAAACCATTACGGCGACATCCCTTTGCTCCCAACTTGTTCGATTCTATAGCCCAACAACAAGTTGGGAAGTTTACCCCCCGTAGCCAATATCTTACACGACTGATTAACTCCATTCTGGCATTTATGGTTGGAGGGCCTGCGCTCTTTTGTTCGATAATTGCTCTAATCTCCGATCAGATCGTATCTAGCCTGACTGGGCTGGGCTGATAAAATGAAAGTTAAGTTATAACAGATATGAGCTTAAACCAATAGCATTTCTGAATTCCTCGTCAAGTGCTGATCATGTTCCGCTTTTGAATCACCAAAATCACCCAACTACAACAGAATTTATAAAGACAATCTATTCTGTCCAAACGGATTAGCAATGCGCTGGGATTGACTGTGTTAATAAGTGTTCGGTAATAGCGTGCAACCACCATACATTTCCATTGAAGCCTGGGAGATAATTGGCCAGCTTGTTATCATACGGGACAAAAGACTGAGCTGGGCAGTTAACAAAAGAACCAGATGTTATCGCACGTTCAGCACCCCTCATGTCTGGAAAGTTGCTGAAGGACAGAACGCTGTAATGCCTTAGCCAATATTCCAGAAGAACTTGTCAAACACGATGTGCCTGCCTGTGACAATCAATGACTACATTCGCCACATGCAGCAAATGTTTAATTGACTGTTGTACACAGAGCTGGTGACATATACATCTATCAACAGGTGTATGAAAACATAGCACTGACATACGCACCCAATAGTATAAGCTCCGCCTCTCTGGACGTCTCATCTGCTACAGTGCGGGCAATACACCTGTATTTGCCTGCCATGTCGTAGCCGATGTAACGGAAGTACAAAACGCCAGCATTATTACCACTTCCCTGAAAAATGGAGGCGCGAAACAACTTCAGCAAAAATGACAGCTTAGTGAAGAATTTTAATATTTTGAATTAACAAATTTGCTTTAAAACATACAATTCATTGCTTTAGTTCAACAAAGATTCAGAAATAAAATGAGTTCACAAACTATTATCATCCATTTCTACCATTGTTGTCATAGTAACAATTTGCAAATGCTGGTAGTCATGTTGTTCAGGGAGGACCTCTACTGGAATCCGTTTCAATTCAGCCTAAATCTCGATAAAACTTTGATAGGTGTTGCTCTATCCGCAAGAAAATCGCGACAGAGTTTTGTCCATAAAATTAAGAGCTATATGCATTTCACTGCTATGTAATTCTGGCACTTAGTAGTTAAGTGTTCTAATACACCAACACTATTGAAACAGCTACAGAGGATAATTCTTAGGCTAGATGGTGCGTGACGGGAATCAGTCACCTGATAAAACTTGTGACCGTTGCGGCGGAAATCAATCAAGTTGCCATTCAGCTCCCAGATGTAGACCTCATCGAGACGGGGATTGTAATTGGCTACGCAAGTGAAGTTGCGTTTTGTCTTGGACACATCTTCACCAATAGTCGCATAAATTGTTATCGGTGGTTCCGACAGTGATGTCTTGGCTGAAAGGATATTAGGTATTTTGTTTTAGCCTTTTTGTTCGCACAGCAAGTATTTTGATGAACAATTTAACTAGGTCCACCTGCAAAGCCAGTATAACCTTGTATTGCACACCTGTGGGCTTTTGACTATTTTGAGAAACAAACTCGTGTCATTCACACATCACTCAAGTAGAGAGTGCCAGTACATATCCTGGGTTCACACCAAATTATTTTGGGACACAACAAATTTCACGGTTACCCTTCACTTTGTGTAAGTCAGTTTGCCACAATTCTACTGGTTTTAGCCCAGAGGAGGTATTTAATGCAAGTTCAAAATGTGCACGACCCTAACTTATTTCAGCTTATCTTGAAATTAAAGATATTTGAAATTGTAGAATTGTGTACTTCACAAAAAGATCAAAATATCACTTAAAGAAATATTTTTCATTTCTTTTTTGAGACGATTTGCCCAGCCATCATTTTAGCGGTCGTAGCATTGTGACTATTTTTTAATCAGACTCTCCATTAAACTTCTTTCCATCAACTAATCCCCAACCACTATCTCTCTCAGCATTGAGACAGTGACATCTATACTCACAGAATATCATTAGTTTAGTTGTATTCTGAGCCTGCCCCAGTCTGTTCTTCACCACACAAGTGTATTCCCCCCTATCCGCAGTCCTCTGTAGGTTAGAAATGTACAGACTGCCATCCAGCAAAAGCCGCACCCTGGCCGAAATGGAGTTACTGACGGAGATGGCCTGACCATTCTTGCGCCACGTTCGCTGCCCCTTAGGTGCTGCCTCAGGTTGGCAAGGCAAGGTGACGTTGCCACCTTCCGTTCCTAGCAACTCACGAATCATTGGCTTCTTGTTAAAGTTGGGCTTAAATTCTACAAGAGAAGAATCACAAACAATTGTATGCCCAGATATAATACTTTCTAGTGCTTCCTGAGATTAACTCTCCATAAATTTGATTTTTCCTAATAATAAACATTGAAAAAAACAACCGTACTCACAGGCACTAAGATGAATTGGTACCACGGCCAAATTCACCATGCTCATAGCTGTAACTACACATAAGCTTTTTTGCAAGAGATTAGCATTAAAATATTCTGTCAGCTACAAAACTAAGCGCAAAATTTTGATTCAAACATTAAGGTTTGGCTTGGCAGTCAACACGGAAGTCTTGTTTTTAGACAGACCAGTACTCTTGATAGAAGGCCTTGGTAATTTATGCGGTAGTGTTTGTAGATAGTAGTTAGAATAAAGAAACAGAATCCACCCAAAAATCGACATTGGAAATTATTACTAGGTGAAAATCGTGTTTATAATTATCGTGTTTAAATTTAGAGAAACACGTAAAGTCCTGCAAAGCCTTAAGATAATTATATAGTTTCTACAAGTTGAAAAATAGCATTTAAAATTGTCACCTTGAAAACAAGCGTAAAATTACATTTAATGTGTCTAATAGCAAAATGAATGTAAAAATACTTGACTTGCAACACAGCACAACTTGATTGTATTGAGAAGTCGCCTTCAAAGCAACCTAGCTCACCTAGAACACGCAGCTCTGCCGATGTGTAGTTACTTCCGTGGAAATTAGTAGCTGCGCACTGATACATTCCATCGTCGTAGTCTGCTTCCACCGTTTTGATGGAGAGAATATCCCGGGCGGCGCTCCATGAAATTCTGTTCAGCATATTCGCCGGTATCGTAGAGGCCGAGAACGACTGGCCATTCTTGTACCACTGGTAGGTGACGTCTGGTTTACCCTCCGCGCGACACTTCCACTCCACGTCGGCACCAACATCCACAAACTTGTTCTCCAGAGGGAACGTGAAAAACGGAATGGCTAAATGAAAAGGTAAAGGTGAAATTTTCCTGATGTAATGTTGCCTGTAAGATCACCATTATAAGAGTCCTCACTACATGATACAAGGTACACTCCTCAAGAACTGAAAGAACTCCATTTGACTGTTTTAATAATTACCTTATGTACTTAGTTAAAACTCAAATAAAAAGGCAAGACCACCAAATGGAAAGCTGAAAAATCCAAGTAAAACCGCTGAGCAAATTTTAAAATAGGTGAGTGAAACTTCAGTACAAAAAAGGTGGACATTGACAAGTATACAATTTAATGAAAAGCATAAGCAGTGGTAGAATACAGGACAAATAACACCAATGCACATCGGTAAGGGGTCATAACTCCCTATGCCTATAAATGAAACTTCAGTGCCTGTGTCCAAATGTGCTGGACATGAAAACTTTTATACAAAAAATTAATACATTAGTTCGAATAAACACACATGAGCCTATGGTGTTAAGTGTACCTACATTAAACCCGGCACCATCACTTACCTTGAGGATTGACTGAAATGTCTTTAAAAACGGTCGCGCCAGATTGACGCTTCACAGTACACCTGTATTTCCCAGCGTCCCTCAGACTGATGTCGGGAATGACGAGCACGCGATGAAAGTCCTCAGTGTAAGCTTTACGCGGGAATGCATTGCCATCAACCCTCGTCCAGGTGTACTCCAGGATGCCCCTGTGTTACAAGTTACGTTCAGGTGAAATCAAGGTGATTAAATACGCTTAGAATTAACTTACCGTACAGTGCAGCAGGGTTTCTTCACATTCAAATGAATACAATACAATACAATACAATAACAAGAACTATCATTTTCAAAGCCATACTGTGTTGCTGAAATGCTCTGAATTTCCCATTCTTCTGACGTAACTGTAGCAATGACGCACATTTTCTTCCCATCAATTACTTTTCGTGTTGAAAATTTGAAGAAACATAATTTCACTGTCCTGCCAAACTGTATTCCTTACAACAGACTTGAAAATAAAACATAGAAAGTCCAACAGGGCTCTACTTTACAAGCTATGAGAAATGAGTTTCTTGAAGTAAATTATTTAGTATATTGCTTTAGATATCCTGTACTCTGTGTTAATTACATATTTGTAATGTGGGCCAAAGGCCTATTTACATGAAATGCATTTACCATTCTGCCAGAACTAATTAGCAACAACCTGGAATTTCTACTGTGAAACAACAGGAAAGCACTGTGCCTAGCTTTAGTCGTTCACCAACTTTCCCATTCAAAGAGTTCTAAAGAATAAAATTAGCATTCCATAGAGGCAAAAAAATCTATTGTAGTCATTTTCGGCTTTTCCATGAAGGTATGTTTCCTTCAAGCAAGCAAACAATACAAGATGCTGAGAATATAAGAAAAAACTAAGTGCTTCACACCATAGCTTGAACCAAAGCAATGGTTTTCAAAAATGGTGCCTCACGGGGCTTTGAGATTACTCAATAAAGCTTGGTATACTTACGTTCCATATGCAAAGCACTCGACACGAACATTGTCACCACGTTTCGGGGCTGACGGGGATATCATTGGGAACCCATCGTAAATGACTGGCTCAACCACTTGAAAATCTTGAAGGAAACAAGTAAACAAATTCACCAACAGCAAAATAAAGTATCAGCTCTCAGTCTGGGAACAAGACAAGACACATCTTTACATTTTGTAGAAACTTAAGTGTAATAAGTCTCAACAAAAATCTAAACTTCGAAGGCAAGAAATTTCATTAATTTGAACACAATTTTAAGTACGCTGATCAGCTGGTGGCTATTTTCAGCTCAAAAAGTTCCCTCTTAATAGAAGGCTTTTGCTTGCACTATCTGAGTAACGTTTGCGTCGGCCAGAGACGCCAAATTCTACAGTGTTTTTTAACAAGTCGGCATCAGAACTAACACACCATCAATAAATTGTTTTTAAAAAATTAATCTTTGAATGGTTTCAGGTGTTTGCATCTTCTGAATACATTACTTTCACCGGACACTAAAACTGTGAATACCTTGTAAGAAAGCACATCAAAAGTACATACCCAGAATATTCCATGTTTTCTAAAGTTTAATGTACAGCTCCACTATGACAACACAAAAGCAAGAAATTTATCCTGTTCAATCTGCCATCTTTTTGGTCACATCATGTGACCTAATGGATATAAGTCCGGACTTATATTCATTAGGTCACATGATGTGACCAAAAAGATGGCGGATTGAACAGGATAAACTGCTTGCAACATATTCTACGCCTCACTGAATAAGATATACTTATAAAGCAGTTCACCAACTCTCTACCTTTGTCGTCACATCTGTGCACTAGTATTAATATCAGACAAGTAGGTGACATCAGACACAAGATACGGTCAGCCATATATGAATCGTTTGGATGCGTGCAGTTCTTTGCCTAACCCAGGGTCTTCAGATAACTCAAAAAGGGAAGTGGCAGAATCGTAGCTACTCAAGGCAGAGCCACCACAGACACACATTGACAAATCGAAATTGATATCCATTTGTGATGTCATGTAGTGCAAATCTATTAGGTTGACTATTTATAGAACGTGTTGCTAGTGAACCGTCACATTCTTCCGAAGTGGTTTGTCTATTGTGTTCATAGTACAAGAGTAACACAGAGCAATGAAATTCGTAAAGTGTGCATCGCAAATAGCGCAAATACAAGGAACGGTAACTATTTTAAACATTCTTACTTAATGAAGCAATGCTAGTAAACTCAAAATAGCCTCCAGGGGGCGCATAGCAAGTCAGCAATACTCTCCTCAATAGGATCACACTTACCAAGCTCATAAAAACTAAAACTGGAACTGGGGGCACAGTGGGTCAGATAACAGTCCAAGGTAGTCACCTGTTGTCACATTCACAAAAATACAAATGCCAAAGATCCAACAGGGAGAAACAGCTGCGGATGCGAAAAAGCAAACAGCCACTAGGGGGCTTCACAGTAGTCAAGATGTCCAAAACCCACCAATAATGCTCTTCCCCCTAAGAACATATTTACCTAATTCATAGCGATTGCTCCAAACTTGAGAACAGGTGTTTTTAAACAGGAAGAATGGATTTGTGCCAATCCTGAAAATGGCATAGTTGCTAAGGTTTGACAGTCCAGTCGATGTCTACTTGGTCTAACGTCCAAGTAAATTGAAACGCACATGAATGGGTTTGTTTACTCTACCTAATTAGATATTCAAGATGGTGGTCAAAGTCATGGACTCGTATGTTGTACAATTTCAAAGACTTCTGGTTGTGTAGAATTTTGGATGTACCAACTTCTTGACATCGAATTCAGACTAACATTACAAGGATATAGACTATGAGCGCTGTGCAAGACATGACACTGAGAGAAAACATAGGCTCGACAGTCAGGAACATATATTATAAAAATGCAACTCCCTTTACCAAAGACACTTTATTCAGACTGTCCGCTACGTGGAAAACAGGACGGTGCTGAGTAATAGTTTTTGGACTCAGTCAACATTGGCATCTCTAGTATGACCATCACATTTTTTTGAGTAAATGATTCCACATGCTGTTTCAAACACCTCTGTATAGACTTCCATTTAAAGTTATTGAATAAACAAATGGTCTTTGTTGTATCAATGACACTTTTATTCCACTTCACTGTACTATGTTATTACATGGGTGGATACTGCATGGCGCTGCAGTGGTACCGACGGTCAGACCGCCAACACTCGCATGGGCTCCTGTTTTCGGTCAATTTTTTTGGAAATTTGGACTCCCACTTTTGAAATCCTGGATAAGCCACTGTTTGGCTGACAAGAGAAGCAGATGCAAAGACAGACTCAAAAATAATGAAAAAACGGCCACTAGGTGGCGTGCACAACGTCAAGTCCATCTGCAAATGAAGAGATGTCATCACCTCTAATCTTATTACCAAATTTTCATAAAAAAATGACCAGGATTTCAAAGATACAGAGGAAAACTGAAAATATCATTGCCACTATGGGAACAGCCATTGCTGGATCCGTCCAAAGTCGACATCACCTGATGTCATCCACATACAAATACACTACCTGCCAAATTTAACAAAGATCCTGCAAAGGGTTTAGGAGATACAGTCATGCATGCAATAGTTGGAGCCATCCGAAAATCATCACAGTCATCCTCTTCCCAGTAAAAACATAATTTTATCGGTCAATTTTCATAATCAACCTTATATTGGTTTGACCTAGAGAGGCAGACTGCAAATAAAACCAAACACGAAAGGCGCAAAATATGTTGAATACTTTGGAAAACATGAAGCTGGCATAATCCTAGAAGATAACTATTTGCCAAATTTCATGAAAACCCATTAAGGAACACCGAAGATACAGAGGCAAACGTAAAAAACTAAAATTGCCACTAGGGGAAAACCAGTAGTTGGATCCGCTCAAAAATTCGCTCATGCCGTCTCGTCTATGAAAGGAACATATTTGAAAAATTTCATGAGCGTACACCAAGGTTTTGGAGATACAGCAGTGGAAGCCAAACAGATGCGGAGGACAAAGATGACAGCATAATGCGCTCACATATAAATATAGGCGCATAATAAGTGTGACTGTATAACTTTTTCATAACCTTAAATCTTTTTGAAAACAACAGCAGGAGTAAAGACATATGACTGCACCAGTTGTTCAATACACTTACTTTGCGACACGACTCTAACGGGATTTTTAGTACTAGACTCGGCTTCCCCGTATGGTGTGGTGACCAGGCAGTAATAGTTCCCAGAGTCACTAGTAGTGATAGATGAAAAGTAAAGAGTGCCACCTTGAGAAATGAATATGTAAGGCTTATTGTCGGAGCGGACAAAGTTGTCTGGCCGGTCTTTGTACCACTGGTAAGTCTTGTCAACTGAAAAGTAGAAAGACAGTAATGACCTCGCAGGAATACTCTAAATTGTCAACATTATATTTTACTCGATACACCAAGTTCACAACTAGATTAGCTATTATACAGGGACAAGCATGGATGTCTTGTTTAGGTTTGTCAGAGGAAATACTTTTGACTCTTGGAATAATGCAAGCAAACTGTTCTCGTCTACCACGCCCTTTTTCCTGCCACTCACACTACCGCAGTCTCAAGGTACAGATGTTTTGGGAAATGAAGCAGCTGTTAACAACCACGGGTCCTTCAGTGTGCTGGAAACCATACCGAGAACCACTTATCATTACAATGTCACAAAAGTCTCGATTTGCGAGACTCTTTGTAATATGTAAGCGAGTATGCTAATATCTCATGCTGGTGGAAGAAGACCCGATGCCAGCCAAGAGAACAAAGAAGGGCCGTAATTTCATTTTGCCATCACCTTGGACAATCATGCCATTTTGCGTCTCTAGTAGTGCAAATATTAGGTATTTGTAGAAGCTTCTCGTCCACAATTCTTAGAACAACACGGGAATCCATGGGAAACCCCCAAAGCATTGTCACTACCCTAATGAAACACGGGACAGTTGTTTATTTCACTATCAGATAACGATTGCATAATATTTGGAATTACTGGAGGGGTTTTTATATGTTCGCACTTACTTTAAGTGTATCAGTTATGGTGTTTTCTTTAAAACCTCAATTTATTTTTATTACAAATTGTTTCTTTTTCTGATCATACTTGCAAACATTCTTCCCCAGGAAGTCACTAGGTGGCACTTGCTACAAATTTAAATATGGTTAAAATGAGACATAGCATCCTTAAGGTGGCCAGGAAGGATAGCAATACTGATAGCCCGGAAATTGAACTTACTGTTACTTGAAGGGGGCGGATTGCATGCAATCGTAGCATAGGTATATGAATTGACGGTCTGGGAGTCACGCTCATCACTTGGAAACGCCGGTAGTTCTGAAATTATTCAATAATGCATTTGAAAATTTATTTTTATTTCTAAGTATGTCTACCACACAACTGAAGCAAATGAAAATAATTCGTTATGGCAGATAGTTCTACACATTGGTAATTAGGTTAAGCTGAAGTAAACAAAACTTCAAATGGGACGTAATCATGTTAGCTGAGACGCATTTTCCTGTTGAAGCGATCAATAAACTCCATTCGGTCCATGGTGTTAGTACGTGTATATAGAGAAACTAACTTACTCCAATTAAGAACCAAAAAACAACTCCACACGAAAATGTGAACGAAAGCAACGACTTCAAAGATGACACGAACTGCCAGGAGAGGGGCACAAGGGGGGGTGGATGTATTGCGATACTCACCTCCAAATGTGACCTGTACTTTATGGCTTATAATAGTACCATACTTATTGCTAGCCTTGCAAACGTATTGTCCAAAATCTTTATCGCTGATCGGCATGTTAATGGTAAGGTAGCCATTGGAAACAGTGTACCTGAAGCAAGAGGGTTGAGGAGAATGATTTGGGTCATCAAGTTTAATATTTAAGGTCTCCATTTGAGTCTGTAGTTGCCTGGCAGATGTCGGGCATAGCACGGATTGCCTTTTGTCTCCCAGCACTTGATCTTAACTTTGGCGTATGATAACACTTACTACGCAACAACATCATGGATAGGTGTACTCCGCGCAGATAAACCAATACGGTCACCCCACCGGTTAGAAACATTTTTTTTTCTCAAAAGTTGACTGTCCATAAGACAGTTCATTTCACAAGTAGGCAATATTTCTTCTAATCAAGCATCACCAACACTTTGAAACAAAGATTTCTAGTGAACTCTCAAATGATTCAGTGCAATACAGTACAAGTAAGCAAAGAAAATACCATTTTCCCATTGTGACGGCTCATTCTATTAACAACAAAAATTACTGATAATTATCCCTAGTGTGACAAAATAGTAATTTCACTAGCTTTCATGTTAATTGCCCTTCATTCACAGCTGTGAAGGACGACCACTTTCATGACAAATTAGGCTTCCCCCACCATCATGATGCGGAATTCCGGGTGTTTTGGCTGAATACTTTTCACTGTTTCTGTGTCTGCGTGTACCAGCGCAGTCTCGTTGTTCTCCAGTTTTTATCTTTTTCAAAATCGCACTATTTGTCGCAGCGATTTTATACCAAATGCAGACGCCATTGATGAACCACGCTATCCCAGGCACAGGCGCTTGAATTTATCTGTTCCTCGATTGCCTCTGACGTCACTCACTACTAAGAAAGCATGTTTCTTGAATATGGTTATGAGTCGAGACATTCGAGCGCCTGTGATCCGCAATTACAATTTTCGTACCTCCGAAACATAAAGAGCAGTTTCCGCTTTTCGAGCTGTCAGCAACGCCGCGGTGAGAAACCAATTTGACGCGATTGTTTCATGGCAAATACGATTTTTTCCGCGGAAGTATAACGAAAATACGCAGAGGGGCTAGCTAAAAGGAAAAAGCGGAAATCCGCGTTTCCGCCGAAAATTCCAAGCCTTGGACTTCAAAAGGACACTTAATTTTATGTTCACCAAAGATAGCGCATCCAGAAATCATTAAGATTTAGTTCATATCAACAACATCCCATACGGCACTGATGAGTTTCATTCCACAAAATGTAGGGGTGATATACATTACATAAAGATCTACTCTTACCTGTCGTCATTTTGGGGATTCAGTACCTCTGTTACCCCACTTTTAGTCCGCTCCCACGTGTACGTTGGCTGAGGCCAGCCGTCGGCAGCGCAAGCTAACTGCACCTTGCGATTAGACGTTGTCTTCTTGTTAAAGAACACATCCTTGGGGAGAACCGTGAATCGTGGACCACGAGGCACTTTTGTCTCATCCGCGATGTTGAGACCGTAGTCTTTGGGTATGAAAATGAGCATTAACAGAGAATGAACACTATTGTAGTGCGCGAAGTTGACAATAACACAACTGCATAAATGAGAAACGTAAAATACGCTGTTAAAAAGAATGCACAAATTGAACAAGATAGAAGACCATCTGCTTAATGTAAACCTAAGTTTGAAATCAATAATTGTGCAAAACATCCAAGGCACCATGTTAATTCCAGAAAACAAGTGGACAGTGGGCTTAAAATAGAGAAAACATTTCCAATAGCAGTTCTGCGATTTGTAAAGCAAGTTTCTAAGAAGGAAAGCAAGATCACACAAGACGTGCGAAACCCCTAACTGAAAAGTGAGCGCCGCATTAGCAAAATGGCCAGCACAGAAATGACTGGGATCGAAATACTGAAGTTACACCAGAAGTTAATAGAAAAGTCTAACAGTCTAGAATTCTTGCCCTGAAAGTATAGCATCCACAGAGCGCACCACAAGTAAAATGCACTGCCTGCACTCCGAGAAAATAAATTCAAAAATTTAAAACCTGCAGGATACAGAAAAGCAACAAATGAAACAACAACAAGAATCGTTATAACATCACAAAACCGACAGACCTGGTCCCCGAATCACCATCACAATCCGCTCAGCATTGGCACGGCTGGTTTCACATATGTATGACCTGGCTGCATCTACCCCTCTTACCCAGCCCCAACGACCCAGAAAATCTGTAGAAAAACAGAGAGCAATTTAACGCGCACTGATGAATTACTTAGTTATGAGCCACATGTTGATAACATTGCAGACTGAAACTTTAACAACCATTTTCCTAGACTTTTTGTGTTTAAGGACTCTGTGCAAAGCAAAATTTCTATCATTTCCAGATGGACACAAAATTCTAAGCTTTCTCCAAACTTCAAATATTAATTAAGCACCAGGTGGCACTAGAATAGTCTCATTTGTAAATGCATGCATGCATGTAGGTGTTCACACTGAACACTCAACCCATGAAAAGCTTTCTGTTATCATAAAGCTCAATAAACCCCATTCAGACTTGAAATTTTGATAGGACAAGACAGCAGGTCTGGTCTAAAGGCAGATCAGAGGTGTAAACCAGTCTTTAACAAACACATCTTACTTGTCATCTTATGAATGAGTACTTAGCTTAACATTAATGTTAGAAAAAATAAATATTCCTGCCAATCACATACAATCACCATGACGTCAGACGATATCATGGTAGACCAGATGGCTGAAGAGCTTACATAAGGGAAACTATTTTCAGAAGGCAAATCAAACGTTCAGATTGGCAGCTGTATCAGACGACAAAAGGACCCCTTCTACACGAGCACCACCTTGTGAACATCAAGTCTTCTTCCGGTATCACACAAGAGACACACTTACTGTCAAACTCGTAATAAATGAAATCTCCTTTGCGGTTGACCTTGTGGTCCTCAGACAGCCAACCATAGGCACCGACATCTGTATCAATGACAGAGCCATCCTCCCATTTGAAGCTGCTGCCTGGGTCATTGATGTCACGACGACCGCTGGTGTACCAGCCATAGCTTAAGCATAAACAAAAAAAAAGGCGATGAAAGCTCCCCCAGTGGAACAGGGAAACACTGCAACGAGATATCTAAATCCAGAATAACAAAATGTACAACACTTCAAAATAAATAAAACAATATCGTGTTTCCATGGCGTGACGGTTACCGACCTGCCATTTCACCTATTCTTTGGGTGAAGTCAAGACTAGAACTCTGTGCTCCAATGGTCAAGAGGACAAATTCCAGGCCATATTATTTTTATTTTTTTTTATTTTTTTATTTTGCTCTAGCATGATGATTACATGTCACATAGAACAATACAATATACATCATTTACAAAGAATAACATCAAACCACTAGTCAACAAGTACCGTATGTTCTTCAGGATAACGTTTACGAACATTTGGAAATTGAGGTTTTTTAACAAACTTTGGCTAAATGTTTAAGTTTTTGCTAGCATGATCAACAAATTAATGTTACAATTTTCCAACTGAATGTTCCCGAAAAAACACTGTTATCTTGTCCACATGAAAATTTGTTTTAACCACTCAGCAAACAGGAGCTAGAAACCATAGACGAGACGACATTACCAATTAAGTTTCACTGTGTTCACCACAGACGGAGCATAAATCACTTGCTTTTATTTTAAATTCATGTAAATAACTATAAGTTGGCAACATTCTATGAATTAAGCAGTTTGAAACCAACGCAATTTTGTATCTTTTGTACAATTGAAGGGGAGTTTATTTACTTTTCTCCACCATGTATCAGAGTCACTAAAATTTGTATTATTTATAACACCGTTCATATCTATCTCAGATGAACACTTGTTTTTATACTTACAAGCTGTCTGAAGTGACTGTACTAAGGTGTCATATATATTTACCGCTTGTGATTTATTATGCAAAATTTTATAAATGTAACTTGGTAAATTTGGTAAAAAGATAATGTCTTGTCTATTCTTAAGACCCCTGTACACTGCAAAGGTTGCACTTCTTCAGGTCATGTGCACTATAACGCCACACCCACGTGTATTAAGAACAAGAGCGGCGATGAGCACTGAAATCTGCCGACTGCAGTGCAAATGATATGCCTCTAGGAGTGTTCATTAGCATCATAGAAATGGCCAAAAGATGGCATGGAATACGTTAAACCCGACCATCTTCCGGTGTACAGCATTTTTAGATGAACGCATACGGGCATCTGGTACAATAATGGTGGACAATTACATTATGTTTCCTGCTACGCTGCACTGGACCATTAAGTACAGCAAACTTCCCTACCAGTTACTGGACGACTCGATGTCCTAGCAGTGGCAGTGCTGCAACGACAACCGCAAGGTCCCAGATTCAAACCCCGCAGTCTACCAGCGACAAAAAATATAATCCAAATACCCACCATGCATGTACCATACACCCAAGCATGTTTCTCCAAGGACACTCCAAAACTTGAAGATGGTAGAAGAGACCGACCAAAATAACGTGACATGGTGGATTTATTTTTAGTAAATTGACATTTTAGACCTGAAGGCCTAAATATATGGTGTACAGCACACAAGGCCTAAATATATGGTGTACAGCACACAGCATGAAATGAAAGAATAACCCAAAAATCAACATTTGCCTACAAACTACCCGAGGCATTTCGGTACAAGTACTAGGAGTTCTGTAGAAACAGATAGTTCACGAAAAACTCGTTTGCAAAATCCAACCAAATTCATTCTTGTAAAATCCTATCAATGCGACGTCTAACTGTGCTTGCCGATATTATCAGCTAACGAACAAAAACAGCAATCTTGTATACGTGATTTTGTTGTCGCATTTACTTGAAACACAGTTTGTCTGTGTTAATTCCGTGTCAAACGTGCAATTCACCTGATAGCCACCAGATGGCGTATTTCAGAATTAACCCCCACTGGTAACAGGAATTAGCTACCAAAAATAACCCTTACTTTGTCTCTCCTATGCTTAGTAACTGCGTGACGATGAAGTCGTTCTCGGCAATGTCGTTCACGCTCACCAGTGTAGCGCCATACACCTGAAAACGAAATCATGAAACTTGTACCGAGATTTTTCGTACATAAGCCCGTGGGCGTGTATTCGAAAAATGAAAATTTTCAGTTGTTTTAGTAACACCAAATAAATTCCTATTGTTTATTCGGAAAAGGGGGGCATGTAAACAGAAAGTCAAAGTTTTGGTTATTCAAATCCCAGCATGAAGCACGGTATGTATTTTAAGTGAAACAGCCTTTGTGGGTTGACCAACACTTCGTTTCTAGAAATGATGAATGCTCCCCAAAACTGAATTTGTGTCTATAAGTTGACGCTGAGTGGACTTTTAACACCGAATTTTCCAAATAAAAGCTCCACTATCTGGACATTTGACAACAGAAATTGTAACACCAAATGACCGCCCATGAACGTTTATTCGGCATAATTTTCAGAATAAACGCCCATGGGCATAACTTTCCGAATAAGCACCCATGGGCATTTCATCAGGTGGGCTTATCTACGAAAAATCTCGGTAGCAATATTGACCATTTTGACAATTCTCAAAGTGACGCGAGTGCAAAGGAATGTGGGAGAGTAGTACCCACGCAAAGTAATAGTCACCATATGCAGCGCCCTCTATGATTCTGTGGTATTTATCCACAATGCTACATATCAACAGATTATTTGAACCGCGGCAATAAAGAGCTGCACAACTAACCCCTTTTTTACACCAGTTTGCCGATAAACTTTTACCATTGTATAGTGACAGGCATCAAAAACTGAAGGAAAACTTTATGGGACTCCAGATACATCATTCACCAGCCCAACTCAGCTAAGAAGTGTGCTGGCGATCCTACGTTTTGAAAACTAAGACAATCATACTTTGTGTTTTTCTGTCTCCGAAAAAGAAAAAAGATGAATCCGTGAGGCAAATTAATTAACAACACATAAGAGGAGAGCGAGAAACAACCAAAAACATAAAATATCAAAGTTTCCAGTTTTTGTTTTCAAACGCTCAACATACATTGCTTAAAATTTTACGATGTGGTGTTTGGTGATGTTATCCGTAAGAAAATTAATTTATTCTTGTTCGACTAAACCGTTACTACACATGGATGTAAAAATACATACCTCACATGCCAGCCTGGCATCAGCATGCAGGTGCGTGGGTTTAACGAAATAATAACAGTTGTCTGAGTATTCCACCCATGGTTCAGGACAATCTAAAATAGAAAATTCTTTGTATTCATCAGATGTAAGCCACAATGTGATTTTGATGAGTATTATTCAGTTTACAAAACCTTTTCTCACTGAAAACTGTCGATTATTTCGAAGCAAACATTTTTGGTAGTATATAAAAACAAATGGTAGTTGTTTATTTTTAATCCGGCTATCTTCAAGGTTCTGACAAAGCTAGACAAATTTGACGAAATTGTATAAACCTACAGTAGCAGTACCTGTAGTAATAATACATTCTTAAAGCATTGCCATGTAACAATACATCACTACTGCACTTCACTGTCCACATCATGAAGATCAGTCAAACTACAGGGAATTCCCCAGTGCCAGCCACTGACTGAGGACAGAGGATTAAGCAAGTTCAGGCCATCAGCACAACCACTCTTGCACCGCTGCAGAGGAGGGATATAAAATGTCTTCTCCGCAGGGACTCATCTAGCGGCCCCAAGGTCATTGACCAGTTTCAAAAAACCACAACTTGGGCAGCCAAGACAGCAAAAAAAAAGGTATGATTAGAGACAACCTCGGCAAAAAAGAATGATTTTAATAATTTTGATTAATTAATTTTATTGAAACCTAAAAGTATTTGTTTTAGTTTAATAAATATTCCGATATGAATTGGAATCACAATTAACATAGACTTTTACCAAAAATATCACAATGACAAATGGCAAGTGTCGGCAGCCATATTTTTCGGGGGGGGGGGGGAGACTGTCTCCCTGTCCAGTGATANATTATGTCATGCGATTCCTAGTACAGGAAGTGTGTCATAGGTAACCCATCATATGTTGTTATGTAGTTGTGTGTATATATATTGTGATGATATGTAGAATAAATCAGTTCAGTGTTCAGTTCATTTCTGTTCGTTTCACTGCATAGTTAATGGAGTGTCTACTTTATTTGACAAAGTAAGATACACAACACTTAGAGACAACCTCGGCTAAAAAAGAAGAATTTTAATATTTTTGATTAGTTAATTTTATTGGAACCTAAAAGTCCTTGTTTTAGTTGAATAAATATTCTGATATGAATTGAAATCACTATTAACATGGATTTTAACCATAAATATCACACAGACAAATGGCAAGTGTTGGTAGCCATATTTTTCAGGGAGTAGGGTGGAGGGGACTGTCTCCCTGTCCAGTGATATCAAGGTGACCTCATACGTATTCTCCGCATAGTGCGACTGTCAATCTCGTGAATTTAGACTCCCGCCTTTGAAATCCAAGAGGAGTTCCTACCCCTCCCCCTACAGTTGTTTGCGGTCTAAAACCCTGTCTATATTATGCCGTTTGAAAACTTGCACATGAATGAATTTTCCACCATCTGACTTTGCGTTTGATGTGAGAGAGACTTCCTTTCTGAGCACATGTCCCATATTTCAAATTATATTAATTAATATGTATGAAGAAAGATCTCTGGTAAAAGTTTGAGGCCATGACAGCTTCATTCCACTACTGCCAATACTTGATCCATTACAGAACTGTACATCTGTTCTGACACTACATTGTTGCAACAGAAACGGAGGGAGAAAACACAAGCAATGGCCATGCATTACTCATAAGTCATAATATTAGTAGGTACATAAAGTATAGCCATCTATCAACAGAATTCGTATCTAAGACACTCAAAATTACAATCTCAACAAAGATGGCCTTCTTTCAATAAAAGCAACTAAATCAATTTGTCTGAAATCAAAGATAATAGCAAAATTAGTCTCAATGACTTTTGACAGAACTCACTGAATAAACCCGAGACGGACGACCCCTGACCCTCACCCTGACCTAGTACTATCCCTGCTGAGGACAGTAACAACAGAATTGTAGTGACTGACATGGCGCAGGAAATCTGAAAAAGACACAAACATCAAGTGGTTTGAAAACGCAAAATGTTAAAAGCCCACTGTGTACACCGCACACAGTGCAAATACAAGAGATGATCATTTTAAATATTTCCAAATCTCCCACAAAACAGAGCAACAATAGTACAATTGAAATAAGACTCTAGGAATTGCATTTAGCAAGTCAGAATTGCTCACATCTGCTACCATGATTCTTCAAGAAGTTTGGAGGAAACAGGACAGGGTGACAAAGGACACAGTTCAAACAAAAAAGGTCACTGGTGGGCGCAACATAGGCTAGGTAATAATTGGATAGGTGGGTCTATGATTAAAAATTGCAGTGCTCGACAGGCAGGTGGCCAAATGCAATCTCAGATTGTGAGTATCAAAGTCAGACAATAATTCCCCAAAATTCATTTCCAATTTTTATTTTGGATTCCAAACTTCAAATTACTAATGCTCACTTTTCCAAGATTCATTACCTTTGATTCACAATTGTTGCATTTATTTCTGGAACAGTGCATTTGCCACAAAAGCAGTCAACACGTGTGTTTAAATTACAACAGTTAAGTAAACCAACACAAGTCGGGACTTTTTCGGCAAAAATCAGGCATGATGGGTGAAATATCCTGCGATCGTCTGCGTTCTACGTCCATTTGTTGGCAGGAGGAATTGAGTAAGAGAATAAAGTACATTTACGGGGAGAAATTGGAGAGGTACGCGTAAAATACTGAGAATGGGTCACGTTACAACCGACGACATTTACAATGGACCGGCAATCTCCAATTCCATTTGACGAACTGGGATTTTTATTTTTGACAACCTCAGATTTCGTTTGGCGACCTGGGATTTTTGTCAGGGTGCCAAATGCGAATTGATGTTAAGCTAAGTGTAGAGTGTTGAATAGATTTGAGAACCAATAACTCCCACTGAATAAAGGGTGCTACTCAGTGGGAGACTCTCAAATCAGGGACCCATGTATCAAACTATTACCACCACTTTAGGGCTGGACAGAGCTGTAGTCACATGCGTGAAAGTAATTTATTTGTCAAATTTCACAAATACACAATCAAGAAACTTGTTAGAGGATATATATGCTTCAGCAGTAAGACTCTAAGTCCGATGTGTGCCAAGGCAGTCTGCCATGAGCATCACATAACAGCCCACCTGAAGTTGTGACTTTACTGTTTTTGAGATTTTTGATCGTCACAAGCAATCAAAAACTTATTTAACTGATCAAGCGAAAACAGGTCTTCAAAGGATTGCTCGATACTGATTTCGTAAAGTTCCATGCATATTTGATAAGAAAGATCTGAGCATACAGATTTTTTGTGTGGAACCTTTTTGTATTAGAATGATTGAGGACTGGTGTGCCAGTGCCAGGCAGTGGTCAGATCAGGAACAGATTTAGTATGACACACTAGTGTTTTTCAATGGCTTTGCCAATCGAAGTACATTTTCTGGAAAGAAACAATTACAGGAATATCTATACAGAATGTTCATTAACGACACCTGTATGAGTCACTTTAGAGGCATTAGTCAGTTGACCTAGTTTTTCAAGATCAGGTACAGGTAGCTTAAAATGTCACGTTTTAAGAAAAGAGTGAAGTAAACCCATTTAAATTTACCAGCATGCTCACATATAATAAATCTGTCTTCTGTGACAAAATACTAGAAAACAACCAAATACTTACTTGCGAATATTACCAAAATTATTCACAGGCCATTTCACTCCTAAGACGAAGTTTACCAATATGGCCGTTATTACCGCTTTCGGAAATGGGTCACTATTTTTCTCAGGTGTGCCGTAGATGGCGCTACATCAGAGATACCCCAGGAGAAATATACTTGTTCTCCAAACTGAGTTTCCTTCACATAAGGTTCGGCCTCTTCAGAAATTCATTCTTCATCTCAGAAATTTTCCTCTACGCACGTCTCGGTAAGGTCTACTATCTTTCAGGGCCCATGGCTCTAATTTGTAGAATTCATAATCAGAAAAGGCGAGATCGTGCCTTGTTAATGCATGTGATGGGCTCCTTCGTTAATGGACTGAGCCTCCCTTAAGTGCAGTATGTGTGATTTTATGAATCAAACTTAGTCTCCTATTCTATGGTGCTCAACTTTGTTAACCTTACGTATATAGTATTTTAAATTTGTTTTAATTTCACATACATTTATATATTTTATAATTTTATAACTTATGTATATATTTGTCGGTATTAGCCTTTGGCCAATGTTTTCTCGTTGTTTCATTAACCGACTATAAATAAAATGACTTGACACAGTGACCTGACTTGTCTGCCCCGGTCTGACAGGCCCGTTCAGCATAAGGGAGGTCCGGGGGATTCGAACTCCTCCCCCGCCGGCGGAAAAGGTCCAGCCCTACTCCCGGCCGTTAATGATCGGATGTAGATGAACAACGAGCAACAAGATTGTTGCAGCTCTTGGTACTACTAACTACAATGAAAAATTGAAGAGAGTTCGTTTGCTTCCAGATTCAAAGCGCTTCACTACCGTTCCGTAGATAAGCCCCCAGGCGTGTATTCGGAAAGTGAACATTTTCAGGCATTTTAGTAACACCAATAAACTTAAAGCCCGGCGTTTATTCGGAAAAGGGGGCGTGTTAACGGAAAGTCGTGATTTTGGCTAAGTAAATACAGCATGATCGCGCGGTATGTATTTTTGTAAGTGAAACAGCCCTTCTGAGTGGATGGTACGAAAAAGACTGTTGACACCTGTTAACAAAGCTAATTGTGTAGCAACTTATCAACGGGACAAAAATTAAAATGGCATGACACCTCTAGACCTCTTTGTGGCAAAGTTGATAGCACCCAAGGACACCTAGTAAAAACTTCGGCTTGAATATTACCACCACGCATTCAAGTTGTGAAAAAATAACAAGTTCGAGCGTGTGAAATTTCGGGGTCTAACGAAGCTCAACACACATTGATACCAAGCTTAATTTTGACGACAGTCTTCATGCATCTAGCTGGCCTGTTACGTCATAACCCGCGAAAGCACACAGACATGGATAATTTACATTTTGTCCGGCGGTCACGTTTAGTCTGCGGCGGTCCTGTTTTGTGGTGGAGCGTTATGTTTTTAGGTGCGTCTGTCCCATTTATGGTGCGGCGGTCCCATTTGATCCCTTAGATCGTGTTTAGTGGCGAGTTGGTCCGATTTGGAGGACCGGCGGTCATGTTTTGGGTCCGGCGGCTATGTTATTTCTCATCTGGTGTGTATCAGTATTGACTTGATATCGCACTCCTCTATCTTAGGATCGAGAAACTTCTGGAATTTGTATCTTCAGCCATGCGAAAAATCCCGCAAGACATCATTATAAGAGCTTTCGAATGTTGATGGGCAAATGGTCTCTAGCGTATTATTCAACCCCGGATTCGCGAACACATCGCGGGTAGTCAAGGACGGCAAGTCGCCGGATCCCTTCACCGACTCGGAGGTGGAAAGAAATTCGGAGGAAGAGCTGGATCAAAACATTGACATGAACTGAATACACGTAGATTTAGAAGTTTTGTGGCTGATTTTTTACCTAAAACTGTTTTTAAAAAAAAATATAGTAATAAATGCATAGTTCGGCAACACTTCATTCGTTTTTATAATCGATAAATGCTCTACAAAACTGACTTTGTGACTAAAAGGTGACGCTAAGTGGGCGTTTAAAAGGAAGTTTTCCAAATAAACACACTACTATCTGGACACTTGACACGAGAAGTTGCAACATCAAATAAACGCCCGTGGGCGTATAGGCCCATTCGACATAATTTTCCGAATAACCGCACATGGGCGTTTCATCGGGTGGGCTTATCTACGGAAAACCCCGGTAACTTCGGCCGAGTGGTGTTTGCGTAGATGACAAATAAGAGGACTCGAGGCTTTATGTCATTCATCAGTGTTGAACACGCGTGGTGGCTACACCAAAGTGTAACGATCGGGAGCTGAGAAGTAAATGTCTATACCTAGGCATAAAACTCTAGTCCTCATGACCTCATAGTAGGCCTAAGTCACAAAGCTTATAGCAGCGAGACGGGAGCTCCCAGAACTAAGCGGTGTGGTGTGAATGCCTTAAAATCGGCGTACTGAGCCGAAAATAGATGTTTCAGTTATTTCGGTGTAGTTGCGTGCATAGTACGGTAATGTAGGCATTTTGTGATCGTCAAATATGTATGTTCATCCAGTGTCCACTTTGATTGTGGACTAATCGATGGATTGACATGCATGCTTGTACACGTGTGTTCGTTGCCGTCTTTTAAATTCAGTACACCCTGACGGTAAGTTCACAATAGCTATTAGGTAGTCGTCCGTTGTGCTCAAAAACCAGACATTTAACCAGTATGTTTTCTTTCACTGGAAAAAACCTGACGAGCATGTTCACCGTTTATCGGCGATTGGGGAAACGGTAAGCCTAGACCTCAACTCCAAGTGAAGAAAGTCTATAGTCTTGTCAATTAGAGTCAATCATGTGGTGCACAGCCCTGCAGACTTGATTCATATACGAGCAAAAAACTTCTTGATGGAAAAGATTTCCAAGCCGATGGTACTATGCTAAAAGTTCACTATATACCACACCGACTAAAAGCCCGGAGGTCCATTGCTCCGAAGATCCACTACTCCGAAAGTTCACTACTCCGAAGGTTCGCAACATTACTTCAAATTTCCACAATTCAGAAACCAGAACTCTGACAGATCATTACTTTGATTGTCTGCTCACCGGACAACTCATTCTCGATGTAGGGACAACGTCCTGGAGCACGCGTCGGCAGGCTGCGGCGGCCAACCCCGGTTTCACTTAAGAAGACTGAATGGGACACTTTGACTTCGTGAAGACGGTCAGGGACAGAGTGGGCCTGACTACATTTAGTTTTGACCCTGTCGTGCGGCGTGGTTGGGTGAGGTTGACGAGCACGGGCCGGCCGCTAACTTTGATCAGTCCTGCTGCGCGATGCAATCATGACATGGATTTGATGAATGTATCGTGGTTGATAATTTATCAATATTCCAACTTCATATTCTTTTAAAAATGCAAATATGCACTCATTTTTCGTATTCGCAAGACATGCCGGCAATTTCAGTTGCATGCGCGTGTGAAATCCAAACACAAATACCCGGGCGTTGTTTTCGGTGCTTATACCTGGCTCCCAAGCGGTCTTCCTCCACCTGTGGCCGGGTAAAGATACGTAACTATATGCAATCCCCGACTGCCGCTAGTACGGAGGATATGCAGGGGGCATGGGGGTACTGTACAGCGCCTCCTCCTTGTCAGCGCAGAGCCCGCAGGTCGACTTGACCACTGTGGACCACGGCGTTTCGCCAATGAAACGCAGAGCCGGAGGCGACGCCGGCCAGGCGGTAAGCCTGGCACTCGATCCCGCTTCGTTACGTTTGTTAACCCTGAGAAAGCGACACAAATCAAAGTGGCCAATAGCGAAACATTTCTGGGGACTTCGACATTTTTCAATGCAGTGTTTCAAAAAGCGACACAACCGGCCAATAAACGACACATTTCTGGGAACTTAAATAATTTTCAATATAACGTTTCTGAAAGCGACGCACAAGGCCAATAAACGACACATTTCTGGGAACTTAGATAATTTTCAATATAACGTTTCTGAAAGCCACGCACAAGGCCAATAAACGACACAGTGGCGGATCTACATGTACGTTTTATGTAAGGGGGTTTAGGATTAGTGCCTTGCGCGAATCCGAGGAGCGTATATATAGCGCCGAGTGTCCCCCCCCCCTCCCGTGTAAGACATTTTTTGTTGTTGTAGCCAAATAGTGCAAGNATTCATCTTGGTGAGTTCGTGGCAGAACGTGTATCTGAAGTTTTTCTCAAGATGATTTAAAACCCTTCTCGATTTCGACACATGAACTCGGTTCATAAGTTCCGTGACACCATATTATTTTTGTGCACATCTGGGTATCAGTTATGCCATCAGCAAAATTTTAGTTGGAACACCTGTCTATACACACCCATTTTTAGTATACGAAAAGTCGTGTACGAAAAAGTATAAGTGCATACAGGGGTCAGGCAAAGGCTACCAAGTATTCAAGAGCCTAACGAGCACCAATAACGGTCACGTAAAAATCCAGCGCTTGAATATCAAATAATTGCCGCGCTCTGGTTGTGTGACAGGGCACGAGCTGCCTCCGGCAGCCTGGCCCGACCCGACTACCCGGCTCTGGTTGCTAGACAGGGAACGCGCTACCTCAGGTACTGCATGAGCCTAGTGGACCGACCCGCCAACTCAGCTCCGGTTGCGGGACACGGCACGCGTTGCCTCCGGCACCCTGGCCCGACCCGCCTACTCGGCTCTGGTCACTGGACACGGTACGCACTGCCTCCGGCAGCCTGGTCCGACCAGGCTACTCGGTTCTGATTGCGGGACATGGAACGAGCTGCCTCTGTCAGCCTAGGCCCGATCCGCCTATTCAGTTCTCGTTGCGGGACAGGGCACGCTCTGCCTCCCGCAGAATAGCCCGCGACCCGCCTATGTACTCGGTTCTGGTTGCGGGATAGCTGGGACACGCGCTGCCTCCAGCGCAGGCTGTCCCGACCCGCCTATTTGGTTCTGCATGGTTGCGGGACAGGGCACGCGCTGCCCCCACCGCCCCGCCTACTCGGCTCCGGTTGCGGGAAAGGGCACGCGATGCCTCCGGCACCCTGGCTCAGTCGACCCGCCTACTCGGCTCTGCATGGTTGCGGGACAGGGCACGGCGCTGATGCCTCCGGCAGCCGGGACCGTCCGCAATGATCCCTATTACTCCACTGTTTACAAATCCAATGCATTTGAACGTACTTAATCAGTCTATCATAGCAAAAGATACCTTGGAAATCTTCATGCACTGTATTGATTTCATTGTCTTCTTGTTGGTACTCAATACAACCGTCAATACTAAGCGACGGGCCTCAACATAACCGCCGGGTAAAAACAACAGTTACTGTCAGGAAGCAATTCTCTGATTTACTGGATAGCCCTATATTGTTAGTGTAAGTCAAAATAACGCTTGAAAATTAATGAATAGCATCATTACAAGCGTATAACTGAAATCACAAGTCATGTAAAGATTGCTTTAAAAACTGGCACATAACATGAAGCCAGTCACGCACTCCTTTGTATACGGTTGCCAATTAAATGAAACAATCACTGTTCAATCAAGCAGTTTGTATCAATTAACAACACTAAGTGAGCACTGCCAGAGTCTGCATAACTAGCTTCATTGACTATGCGGCGGCTTTAAATAAGCCTCGGTTTGGAATAAGTGCCGAGTCAAAAATGTCTTCGAAAAAATGCGCCGCACGGACCCTAAATAAATACGCGACACTATGGTACGTAAAACGTGTATGGTTTAACATTTTTATACCACATGTTAAAGATTTTATCGTGAAATATCCGTGTAGTGCGGCCGTACAATAACTCTTGAAAATGGACACGAACCCACAGTTTCGTCCATTGATCTTGAAGTTCAGTCCTGGGTAGAATAAAACTTAATATGTTTTCCCTTCTATGGGGACGGAGAGACCTGTTAAAACCCGTAATATTTTTCAAAAGTACCAAGTCACTTGATGGGTGGTAAAAAGGTTTAATTATGATATTCGCACCAATCTCAAGACTGCCAGGACAACTGAACTGGGACCAGCGATCCTGAGAGGCCAATATGCGCCAATTTAACATTCGGTGTTCTCCCGGTACTTACATGTACATGTAGCAAGTCCGGCGTTCACAAATTACAGCCCGTTCATCCCGATCACCTGCAGCCACCGCACTTACCGGGTACCTTCTGCTTCCAATACAATAGGCCTAATCGTGGAAATATTTACAGGTACATCTGATTACAGTGGCGGATATAGGGGGAGGGGGCAAGCGGGCCATGCCCCCCCCCTAAAATTCTCCCAGTTTCCATTTGGCAGTTCGGGGGTGAGAATGTCGGACGGGCAAAGTCCTGGCTAATGCTCTGCCCTGCTTCCCCCAACTCAAATAAATCCTGGATCCGCCTCTGCGTTGCTATCTAACAAAGATCGATTTACACGCTCGAATCGGCAATAGGCTTGACCTGCTGCTTGGCCAGGGCGTACTTTGCCGTGGTCGGAATTCCTTTGATGTCTAAGAGACCGTGATGGGCAAAACACCTCACCTGACCTACATGTACATGTATGCCTCGTAGAAAAATTAAAGTCTGTAAACGCTATTCTCGTGGCATGAGGTCACGTTTGCCGAATTTCACCTCAGGTTCATTACTTATTAATTAGAGCTCGATACACACGAAATATACGAACCATTTGAAACTAAACAAGTTATTATTATCATCAACCACCCCGGCGACGGTTGGGCAGCGAACTGGGACCCGCTGGGACGACATCGAACCTCAAACCTGAAAATAACCTGAAAATCCTTTGTCCAAACAATTGCGTAGATTTATTATCAAATGCTGTTTTCGCCATCTCCTCGCACTTACATTGAACGTTCCCCAAAGAGCGTCGGCGAACTATAGCGAATAAGCAGGTCTCACGGGAAAGGAGTCGACTAAAGCAGACGGCAGACGGCCTACTGGCCGGGTGCGATAAGAAGGTACCTTAGTTGTAGCAATATAGTAAAATATGAAAATCTTGAACGATTCGTTTCCCTACGCATTTTTTCTCATAAAAAAATCCCAATTCATACTACAAGACATGACGCATGAATATTTTTTATTTGATCACAGAGTTCGATCAGCGCAGTTTCCAATATATCATTGTTCCCAAGACGAAACGTTGACATTTTTTTCAGAATTACTCATTTTACGAATAGAGAAACACGTAACCTGGCCATGTCCTTAGACATGGAATAAACCACAGCGGATATGAAAATTAGATTTATTAAAAATAATTGTGACACCATTGCAATCTCGATACATCGGTAGATCAACATTACACAGATTAAAAACAATGCAGTCGAATAATGATCGAACACTGTATCAGGTGCTGTACACGTGGAAAGACTACGGCGCTTGTACAAAACGAGCTAACCAATCTGAGGCAAATATTATTAGTGGACAGAATGCTGGATGATATTCACGAAATCCACGCTTTTTGTAATAACAACAAATGCTTCGTTTACAAAAACCATTTGTGCTCCGAGAGTCTCATCACGTTTACTGTCAATGTATGTTCTTAGATTAGCCGATCAGGACCAGGGCCCGGTCTTCAATCTTTTTACTCGAAATGGAACTCAAAATTAGGTTTGGCATTTTCTACTCAATTTTTGTGAGAACTCAAGATAAGTGTCTTATTATTCTATGCTCGAGCACACAATAACTTACGCAGATAATTTATTGCCCTTAGTTCACAGTTTGTAAACCCAATATTAAAGCAATAAGTTCGAGTTTGAACTCGAAATTTCGAGTTTTTACTCAAGTTTGTAGCACGAATATAAGGGTTTTCAAGGGCAAACTTGAACTAGAAACTCCTATGCATAAACTATGATGTATTCGAGCACAGTCTGATAACCAATTATCTTAAGTTAACACAAAAGGAGCAGAGAAATTGTCAAAAATAGTTTCGAGTTCGTTTCGAGTACAAAGACTGATTAGAGACCGGGCCCAGACCTGCGTTCCCACAGACGCAAGGAACTCACGAAAACGCAAGATCAAGTCTTTGCAACATATCCCTACTGAGAGATTACATGCAAAGCAGTGACCACATAAACTTTTCTTGCTATAGACTTGGAACTGCGGAACGAAAGCGAGGTCTGTAACAAAATTCACAGAAACAAGAAGGGCCTACATAAATTCATTCCTATTGTTTCCTGCTTATTTGTATGACGTCAGTGGGACGTCACACAAGGAAGCAACTGAGCTACATTAACTTTGAAAAGTGAATCTGTGAATCCTAAATGGGGTATTTTGATGGTTTAACCTACATTTTTAACAAAAAAAAATTAAACCTACATGTATGCTCAGAGCCTGCATTTACCAATTTAAAATTCTTGTTTTAGGAATTAAAACAAGCACCCAGCCCTTTCCACACTAATTCTTGAAGAGGAATTAAAATGCCCCAAACATGTTTAGTCTGGCCCACAGATCACCTGTTCATATAAACTAAAAAGCATTAATTGTAAAATTAGCACAAATCACACACTCAGGTATATCACAAAGCTGACCTAATACAATCCTACTCACAGCTATTTGAATTGGCTCACAAGAAGGCTTGATAGCACTGGTTTAAATTGAACAAAAATCAAAGGTTTAATCACAATCTGCTCATAACAAGAATTGAGGCACACATATTTATACAAAGGTTTGTATAATAAAATCCTATAAATGATGACAAGTAGCCTATATGAATTCAGATTTGCCTATAAAAATACATAGCACTTGAAATACAGGCAGCTGCAATTTTACACCAAATAAAAGCGAAGATCTCATCACACAATATTGGAATCAGAATTTAGCACTGTGTGAGAAAATGCCACATCTAAGTGCAGCTAGCACACCCAACACTTAGTTAAACAGAATTTAGCACTGTATGAGAAAATGCCACATCTAAGTGCAGCTAGCACACCCAACACTTAGTTAAACAATTTAGCACTGTATGAGAAAATGCCACATCTAAGTGCAGCTAGCACACCCAACACTTAGTTAAACAGAAAACTAAGACAAAACCTGTAACTTTTTGTTATCAATACCACAACATGCAACAAATTATTATTTAATAGAAGTTTGAAAGGGGTAAAATTTAAATTTCATAATAAACATATTAATGACAATTTTTCAAATTTGATAATTGAATCTACTGCAATAAAAAAGTTTTCCAATGTTGAAAAGAAATCAAACTTTACTCTCTAATGGGTTAGTTTGACAAATACCTGCAAGCATGTAACCTAAGAAATGGTAAATTTGTCTATGAAAAACTAGACATCTAAACCATTTTTGTCTTGTTAAACTAGACAAACATGTTTCACAGCACACCCTTTAAAATGGAAAACACTCGTACATGTACCTCTAAAAAGACTCCCCATGACTAGAGGAAACTTGTGGAATCATAGAATTTGTGAAAAACATTACAAACTTTCATTGCAAATATCACACAGAAGCTTTTTGGTAACAGTGTGGTAGAATATACTCTTGTAGAAAAATAAAATACTCTCCACTCCAGAGTGTTCACATCACAAGCATACATTGTCTAAATTTGTCAGCTATGTCTTCTGTACAGGACAGCTGAGACATTCACCATGACACCACAACACATTTAAAGATACATTGTATAAAGTGAACCAGCACTCGTATTTCCCTAACAATAAGGGACTAGTGTTCCTTAATAGACCATCCCCTCTGGTAGTACATACAGCAATTTTCCAAAACCAGGACAAAATTTCTTCTCACGACATCAAAAAAACAATGGAATTTTGAAGCAAAATTTTTGGACAAACTTTTTTAATTCAGGCCAGCATTTTTCAACCATATCTGCTATAGATTTTTGCCATAACAAAAAAAAAACAGAAGAATCTTGGCAAAACTTGTCCACTTCTTTTGAAAAGTTCTGTATGTGAATGACCTCGAATCGGGTCAAAGTTTACATGTGAATGACCTCGACTCAGGTCAAAGGTCAGGAGTAGCATTTTCATTTTTATGACCTGTTCCAAACAAAAACCCTGCAACGGCAGACTTTATATCCACCAGGTGGTGCTAATGAAATCTTAAACACATCTATAGTACCATCTCAATTGGTTGAGAAGACAGTAAAATTCATTTTCATGAAATTAAAGGAATCAGTAACCCATTACATCGATGCATAAGGGACATTGATTTAATGAAATCTATGGACTGTGACTCCAGTGCTTTTGACTGGCACAACCTGAAAATTTTGAGCTACCGTGGTCATGTTTTTCAGTCTAGTGCAAATTCATAATGAATCTCACCATTTAGCCAAGAAAGCTGTAAACTTCACTAGGGACTGTACACTACAACTGACAACAAACTGTCGTTCATACTGCCCTTATCATCAATCATGCAGCAGTAATTGCTCACCACTTCAGCACACAATATGGCCGATACAGGAAAATTCATTTTGTCACATTTCACAACGAAAGTGAGTAATAGCGCAATTCTACTTAATTAATAGTAGTCTGCACTGTTCACATGTCACGAATTACAATATTAACAGTGTGCACTGATAGATGTCATGGATTACAACATTTGATACATGTTCCAGTGCTGCCTTTGAAAATTCAATAAACAAACTGTTTTGGCATTCTTTGTATGAAATAAGTGAAGAATTACGTAAGTCTCGGCCTATACTCCTTATAGCAAGTGGAAACACAACCAAGAGAATCTTTAAATCAGATGAGGTCCAGTGCTAATCACTGTGGGGTGTAGAAAATAATGTCGTGTTCGAACTTGGAGTTTTGCTCAATCTCAAGATTGCGTGTGTGTGAACTAGGAATTAATTAGGAAACCTGGCATATTCACCCAAATAATCATGATCACATTTGAAAAATCTGCCCTACACTAAAGCAAACAAATTTTTAATAAAATAATGTACAAATTCTAACCAACCTTCTATGCCTTTTTCGACCATTGGCAATCTTAAAACAACAATAAGTGGTCAACCATTTGTGATGCTAGTTCTGGTAAAGGAGAAAATGGGTGATCCTAGGTCCAATATTTAAAACAAAATTTACAATAAACAAAAACTCATTCAGATGAATGTTTAATTACAAATTCACGAAAACGTGACCTTGAGACTGAGCTGAATTCCAAGTTCACACAGTGCAGACATAATTCAGTGCATCGCCAGGTGGCACCAGGAGTCACAGACCTTCATAACATTGTCAGTGTCACCTTTTCGTCACAAACTGGGGGCATTTTCTATTACTATAGAAACAGCAGCAGCGCACGTACAACTGTCTATACAGCTAGACTGACAACACTTTCGGATTCCTCATCAACATGAACACTATGATCGTTACCACACTGAATTCCTCCAGTGAACAGTGTTTCGCAATCAGCAGACTCTGGCACGACATCAAAGTATGGACGATTGGTCTCACGAATGTACTCGCTTGGGGATTGGGCACTGACCACATCTACATCATAATCAGGTGGGATGAAGTTGTCTGGCCAGCTTCGACCTTCTTCTGGCGATGGTGTTGGAATGTAAATTCCTTCCGGCAAATCAGTCTGGAGTGGGAAGACACCATTGGAAGGCGGAATGACCACTTGGGGCTTGACACCAACATTGACATAGGATGGATCGAAGCTACCAAGACCGGAATCTTTGCGGTCCATCGTGTGTGTGTCTTCAAACCAGCCCGGGTTCCGCTTCTCATAATTCACCGCCGTCTTTATGGCCTTGTCAAGCTCTGCCCCTTCCCTTGAGTGACACATGTAGTTCTCATTGATGCCTAACGCCTCCTGTTGGTAGCCTGGCTCATCCTTGTTCATATCATGTATGTGGAAGAACAGTGACTCAATATGCTTCATTAAAGTTACGTTCGAACTGATCGTCTCGGCAAGCGTTGGGATCTCATACTCCTTTGCAGTGTATTCAAAGCGTGTTGACACATAGCGCCGATAATCTGAGCCCTGGCTCAACCGGTTATGCAGCAGTCGCATAGCCAATAGGAAATGGTCGTCATAGAGATGGTCATGCAGCTTTTTCTCATAATCGGCATTTTCCTGTGAGGCCCTCCATCTCTTGAAGCCTCCCTCACTGTTGATCACGATAATCTTGTCGGCTTTTGACATTTCATCCAGTAGCCACTCCGTAACTGTCTTAGTTTGGATCATTTTTTGCTCCCACCTATCAAAGATCACGTGACAGCCGCACAGCTTGTATAGGAAGTTGGCAAACTTGAAAACAACGTCCACGTGCTGGGCGTGATCATGATTGTATATAAGCAGTACCCGCCGTTTGACAATAATTTCTTTCTCTCCTTCACCTATAGCACAAAAAATTCAATTAGAATTTCCTGCTGTCAGGGGCATTCCAGGCTTGGCAATTCAGAATTCACAGGGGGTAAAACAATTATCTACTCAGTCACGACCATAAACGCCTTGTTCAAGTGTGTTTAGTTACACAGTCCAATTGGGACAGTAGTATGACCAAGGGCAGGGCTCACATAGAACAACTTTCACAGGCCCAATGTATGTCGATTTCAAAATGCCTATTGCCTGTGAACGTCACCCATGGCCATGACTTACAGACCCATGACTTACACGCCCATGACTTACATCTGTCCCCAATATTCTAAGCCAACATTTTCAATGTTCGTTATTTAAAGTACAATTCCACTACACTAAGAGTTAGCCTAGAAAGCACAAGAAAGCATTACGTCTGGCTAGAGCTTAATTCACTCCTCGAAGACCAAAATGGTTCAGCAAAGAGTAAGGCTGATAACTGTACTTGTGTGGTGACTCAGTGATTTGCGAACACATCTTTAGTAATAAAAAAGAAGAATAGCTGTCCACAGCTGATCTCTCCTCTACTAGAATTAGGAAAAAGAAGATAACACAATGATTGACCTACTTTTCAAAGGTCAAAACTGGTGTCAGCACATGACAGTGCAACTGACAAAAAATTGTCACCGTTAGAAAGACAGACAGATGGCATGGTAATTTTGATCTACATGAAGAACATAAAGACAAGTGGTTGTCTAATGTAGCCACAGGACCGTAGATGAGTCATACAGGATCAGACAGCATTGTGGTATTTTAGGATAGTGTTCAACTGAGGATCCCAATAATTGCTTACAAGCCTTGAGCTCTAATCTCTCGGAACTTAAGCTTAAACTTTGTTTTTATATTTTCTCATGTGTTTTACTTTAGTCCAAAATGGACTTGATATTGTACTTAAAAGCATAGCCATGTAAAGATCTGGGTAATCCCAAGTTCCCACATGACAATCTGTGAGACCAGAATCATCCATACGAATTCCTCTAACAACACAAGGTATCAACCTCAATGAAGAAAGACTTAACTTTCCCAAAAATCTATTTGGAAACATTGCCAAAAGCCCTGGGACGAGGATGATTGTATCATAACCCCACCGTCCACTCTGCCTGTTGTGTGCCCTATAAATAATCAGACAATCATGGGAAAAATTCAGTCTACCCATCATGACGGACAGCCACTGTCTCGTTGTCCTGGGTAATGGTTACCCACTACAATGAGACACTCCAGTCATGCTTGCAGTGAGCTATTTTTAAACTCAGCCGTTATGAAGTGGACTTCTGTCTGTGCTCAGTTGTCACAAAGGGAATAACAGACGGGAACTTGGTCATCTGGGTATAAATGTGATTACCCTCGGTGTGGACTGTACGGTGCTTTAAAAGAACACTGCCTACTTAAGAGCCTGATTTTGAGGATCATTGCTGAGTAGGATAACCTTCTTGAATTTATTACCTTTAAACAGAGCTATAAAATAGTAAATGGCTTACTAGGTTGTTGGCGATTTCATTTAGTTCCAGGTGTTGACTATAGTTACTACTAACATCTGCATGACAGAATTAATACATTCAAGCCAAAACCGAATTAAAGTTGTTAACTGAAGTGCAAGGCAAGTTTCAACTTGAATTACCCCATTTCCTGCCCACACAATAAAGAGCCATCTGTTTGGGCTGCCAACAGTCAACAGGCACCTATAAACCAATACTAAGTTTTATGACACAGTGAGGTGTCACTAAAGATCACATAGGTGACCAAGCAGTTCAAGCAGCTGAACTGAATTCAATGAATGGGATATTGTGCTCACATTAGCAAACTCCAACCATCAGAAAATCATCAGCAATTTTTACCCACACTGGGTTCCTCATGGAAATGGAGGCTACTGACCTATCATAGTACACAGGCTTAAAACATTCTGAAAACTAACTTTGCCACGATAAACTTTTAGCTCTAACAGGAGAGAGTTGGACTGCAGTCACAGAGGTCATGGAATATAGATCCTCTTGGGGCTGATCTCAAATACAAAGCATTGTCACCAAGAATGCCCCTCAAACAATGCAACATGCTGTTCATGAAATGTGCTGTAACTGCTTTACCTTTGGGTGATAGAGGGCGCTTTGGTCGGGGACTTGGACCCACAATTGCAATCCCGCCCTTTCCTTTCTTTCCTGCACAGCAAAATGATACATGCCAATTAAAGGTACATATGCCGGAAGTACACACCATTAAGTTACAAAATCATGGGCCAGTGCAAGACACGATCACTGATGCCCGATTACAGAAATCATTCTTCAGTTTGGGACAGAATAAGGCAAACAGTCAAGTTAAATTTGTTTTGTCAAATTTCTTGGAAGAACTAAAGTTTCATGAACATTTCGTACAACGAAGATGAGACCAAAAACATCAATTGGCAAAATTTCTGGCATTTCTAGCTATATAATAAATTCAAAGTCTTCAAATGCACTCACGACTTCCCTGCAAGTCCTACATGTCATGGACGCATCCACTACCACAAGAAAGAAAAACACTGCATTTATCCACCTTGATTCACTCTTATCAGGCTTCTATTGTGAGTCAACATGTGTGAATAATGGAACTACTTTTGGCTGAATGGATGACTAGGCCATAAAATGATAATTAGCCAAGACCTTGCTGCATGGAATAGTTAATACATTCATGGCAATTTTGAAAGAGTGGGCATCTTCTGCTAGTCTTTCGCCGAAAGTGTTTTAAAAAAACTTGGTTTACCGACCTCTGATTTTCTGGATTATGCAAACATTAAAATTCAAATTTGCAACATTTTCAGTTCCGCCGTCATTATGCTTTGGAAACAAGCAAAAATTGGCAACAATTTGTACACGCAACAAAGAATATCTCGTAGCATCACCTAGCCTTGGTGGAAAGCTGTATACTGTACTGACCCTAATAAACCCCGCGGGTGCTTAGAAAAGTTCATTTCACGGAGGGGACGCTTATTGTAGCCTAAGGCAGTTAAAACCCGGTTTCCAAAACGGGTAAAATCGGGAGCTAGGATTCATCAAATTTACACTCTGTGACATATTTGTAGCCTATGACAGTCTTTCTACAAAACTGTAGTGCATTGCTATCAAACTTCATTGTTAAATTACGATCATTTTTCAAAAACATTGTGCAATAAATCCCAGTGCAAAAACTTGCCGACTGATATGTCGCTGAATCGCGATCGTCAATAGTAAAACTTGAATTCTTGAACAAAATTACAGTTTCGACTCAACAAACTACCTGAAATCCTTCTTATGTTTTACAATTTTTTAAGTTCATGTGGAGTCCAGATTAATTGCGATTAAGTTCAAATCTGCGCTACATCGTGTACTCCACAACACGAGAAAAATCTCTGGATGAACACACATGTTGTTGTCACGTGACGTTTGTTTTGAAGTTCGTCTGCCTATGAGAGTGAGTGAGCGAGCACGTGCGGGTCATCGACAACAGGCTTTGTTACAAAAGGCGGAGGATTATGCAAGAACATAGCATTTATTGGATTGTTCTTCACTTAAACAGCTGCAACGTGCAAGGTGAGTGTTGGTTAACTCACACATTTTGTGTGCACAGGCCGACTGTCGTTAGCTCAACCGTGGAGTATAACATTAATAATCCTGGGCTCAATTTAAGCTCTACATGGGTGACGAGCTGAACTATCCGGGCTCTGTGAAATTTCTGGGTCTAATGGAGACACTGAGGCAGTGGTACCTATAGTTAGCTGGCTCACTGTATCAAGACTATCGTCAAAATCCAAATTCGTTTTATGGTGTCCGTCAATAATAATGGCATGCTAAAGTTTCTTAATGTTCGTACTTCAGGAACATATAGATCCCGTGTTTTGTATATATACGCGTACGCCGCAGATCACATCTTGGAATTTTCCGATTTGACGGATGACAATGGAATGAGCACAATAAAATTAAACAACGTCATTTTACAGCTTGTAAGAGCTATAATAAACGTATTTTGAATATTGCAATGCATGTGTTCCAAAATCTAAATAAAATACAGAGTAGTTCTACATTATCCTAACTTGAGTCCTATATTTTTGTATCCGTGCGCGCCGAATGAAAATAATCGTGAGTGTTGCTAAATCTCTTATTCTGGGCCGATTTGAAAAATTCAAAGTTGTACCAACATTTTTTCTCACCTCTTTTCAAATATTACACTCAAAGCTACGTAAAACGCTCTCCATATAAAGTACGGTCATCTAAGCTAGATTGTAATCAGCTGAACGTATCCGCATGAGCGAAGCCAATTATCCTCGCTCGTGACTCGATGAATAGAGCAGCTATGCGGGATCTCTTTGATCGTGAGCTGAGTTCGACACAGCCAAGGTGGATAAATACGGTCTAGTTCAATCGGCAAAACCCCACCGTTTTCCCTGATCGGCGAGGTTTGGGGCAATATTACTTAGTGGGAATGTTTATGGCATGAATGCTTCTAGGGTTGTTCATTAGTATCTAGTAATCTAGTAATTTAAGACTAACTGAAAACTATTATCAAAATCAACAAAATGCAGATACACCCCAGTTATGATAGTCCATCAGAGGATCTGTCAAGCTACTTTGAAAATAACAAACAGACAAGCAACATCTTGTCGACAATTAAAATGACCAACAGGGTTAGGGGGTGGTACTCTAGTCCAATCTGTACAATACACAGACAAGGAAAACAATGTCGAAAATTAAAATGTAGAGCAAAAGGCAGTAGGACAGTTGAATTTGTGCTGCGGCGCAGTCACATTACATATTTCTGTGTCAAGTTTCAGCAAAATTCGTCAAGTTTTGGTAAAATTCTGACATCAAGTCATTTCACATAAAATTTGAAAGCCGAAAACAAATCTAGGTGCCATGGTAGCCAAATCCGTTGGAAAATTCCTATACGAAATTGGCTGATGCAAACACATGGACTTCAAGGACTGTGAACTGAGCACACTTTTGTCACCGATTTGAATAGGCATATTTACGTTATTTAGGGCAGTCCTGATAATGAAAACGCTCATTTCATTAAAAAAAATTAGCTTTAATACGTATAGACCTGAATCGCATGTCATCTGCTGAGGAAACATTTGCGGTTCGTCGAAGAAGTTTGGCCGACCCCAATGGCGTGGTGGCTACTCACTATGGACTATCATCACGAGTAAAGTTACTTATGGACTGGTGTTGCAAGTCATGGGGGGGGCTCGGCTTAGTACCATGTAATGTATAATAGATACTGTCAGCAAATGACACAAGCCTGTCACTGAGCAGTATTTCTTCCCTTATTTCGCACAAAAACAGTTGCCAATATTTTCACTTCCATCATTTTGTGCTAAAAAAGTAAAGGAAGAGTTGCTGTGACCCTCGTGGCAAGCAGTAAATCAACTTACCAAATGAACAGCTCCCTAGGCGACGACGGTAGAACAGAAAACCCATGACCAGCAAAAGACTAACTGCCCCAGCTACGCCTGTGATGATGCCGACGATAGCACCCACAGTCATGTTGTTCGGCTCTTTAGAGCTTTTGCCAGTATGGGGACCTACAACAGTGGCTGGTGCAGTGCTANTGTGACGTTGAACTCCCGTGTTACAGTTCTCACGCACGGAACACAGTTTGGCGAGGATGCAACCTTGCACAAGCAAATGCGGTTGTCACCATACTTCTGTGGTTGAAGCTTACAGGAGAAAATAAATGAAGGACGCATAGATTACAGGGTGTTTAAAAAGTTGTGGACACAATTTGAAACAGCTAACCACTTATGTCTCAATTTAGAATCACCAGGGTGTATGCGAATACTCAAACTAAACAATTCAGTAAAGCCAAGTCAAACAACAAGAATTGGGGATATTTAGAAAGCGACCTTTCAAAAACGTCAAATGAAACCGAATACAGGCTTGTGCATATTTTCGGAACCTGTGACAAAATGAAGCAGTGTTAAAGCAACTAATTATCAATAATTAGACATAGTTACTAGTATCTTGTTAAATGACACTAATTATTTGTGTGAAATCACGATCCCAAAATATGCTTTGTTTTTCAGAAGAATTCACAAGATTTTCAAAACATGCAAACAGTTACTGAAAATAGAGCACTGGTGGTTCAGTGGTAGAATTTATTATACTGAAAATACGCGCATCAGCATACTTTTGGAGAACTTTCCGAAAACACGTGCATGGGTGTGTTTTGGGGTGGACCTAGTTCTGAAAATTCTCAGTAGTTTGTGTGTAACTGAGCTCCTAACTGAAAGACACACCAATTCAGCATCACTTCAGAATTAAGCAGAAACCTTGAAAGGCAAACTTAAAAGCACAATAATTGGTTTTGTCCCGATTTTTTAGCAGCCACTCAAACCACACTCCCTTTGGAAACAAGTGAATTACTACTGCAGCAGTTGCCAAGCCATTTCAAACAAAGGCAACGCCGAGCATTGAAATGCAACTACAAATGCATCACTAATGGTGTGCTTCGTGGGGTGTATATTTGTATCATAAAAATGGCCACTAGATGGCGCAAAATACATCAAACCCATCCGAAAATGGGAGCACATCATCGTTTTTTAACACCAAGTTATTTACCAAATTTCGTAACAATCTGTCAAGGAACTTCTGAGAAACAAAGGAAAACAGAAAAAACAAAATTGCCACTAGGGGACACAGTTTTCGCCGGATTCGTCTGAAAGTCTTCCTCATCCGTTGTCAATTTCACATAAATACACTTGCAGTAGATCTAGGAAATACAGCTACGAGCGCAAGAAAAGAAATGCCACTAGGAGGCGCCACAGCAGTCAAAGACGTTGGAAAATCAACTTCAACTGTCCTCTTTATGCTATGAACAAAAGTCATATATGCCAATTTTCATAGTCATCCTTAGAATAGTTTGGTTGATGGAGAGGATGATGCTAAAAACAGACTCGAAAACAGCGAAAATGGCCACTAGGTGGCGCAAAATACCTCAATCAAATCTGAAAATGGGTGACAGCACCATCTGATCAATGTCCCAAAGAGTTAATCTAATTAAAACTTACCTCAATTCGGTAGGTACCAATTGGCACATTTTCAAAGGTAACAGCGTGATGTTTAGCATTAAGGTCCTGCAAAAAGAGGAACGCAGCAGTTAAATAGTTCAAAGTGTTTATTTTTACTACCTTGCTTAATAGCCCAAGTTTAGCCAGACAGTAATCGATCATAAATCATGACTTTATCAACAGTACTGTTGCCATATGTAAATGAGATAAATTTTGACTTTTTAATTGGTAAATGCAATAAGAAAAAGTCAGACTGAAGTGCCTCTTAAACAAGACAAGAGTTCACCCAATCAGAATCAAATTGTCATCCATATCAAGCCAGTCAAGTGAATGTTTAATTGTATTGCTAAATTTATCAATTTTAGCAGGATTCCCGGTGTACTGTCTTTTTGTGATAGAACTGCTGAATCCTGTTAAAATGACTCCTTCAACGTGCACAATTCCGTCAAACCCATCGCAGTCACGTGACTGCCAAGTATCTACTTTCATTATACACTGGAGTCTTCAACAGAACTCTGTGAAACTGAATTAAACTTTCACAATCCGGTGCATAGAACAAGACTCTCAAAACTATCCGTAAATAGCTCAAATGAGCGCACATACCAGGAACGCGTGACAAACAACAAATTTTAATTACGCTTAACATTCTTCATTCATTTAGCATACAATATGGTCAAGAAGAGAAATTCTATTTCCCCACAAAACAAAGATTAAATTTTTTTTATTCTATTACTAACTAAATATGGCTTGTACTATGCAGGCGCCACCAAACAACTTTTTGGTAAATTTTGCAATATTTTCAGTAAAGTACACTCAGGAACCCAATGGTCGTCCGCCTAAGCATAAAACCGGCTTGTTGTCGTACTCACCCAATTATTCCACTTCAAAGTTATGCTCTGAATAGGGTTTGATTTAACTCTCACAAATATGTAATATTCGTTGATTCAAAAGTTTTCTTTCATTTATGCCGAGTTGTTTCAACTGTGCATTGCTTTTCGGCAGCCATTTTATAATGACACCTATGGTCGTCATATGCTGGCGACTTTTGAAAGAACAGAAAACCATGCAGAAAAAAGACCAAGAAAATAGTGGAATGTGGTTTACAACAATTCTAGTTCAAACACAAACTGTGTTACTGGTATATAGAATTCTAAATCAATTAAAATTGGTTCAGAATTTCAGTAAAATTAATAATGATTGTTTTATTCCCGATAGACCTTACTTATTTTCTATTTGTGACCTCTTTATTTGACTTTTTGCTCTTGTTGTACTTAACATCACTTATCTCTGCTATATTTCTTTTTCTTTTCAGTTTTTCTTCATTTTCTGTTAATACCTTGTCAATCAAAACAGAACTGTAACGCTTTGAGACTTGGTCAGCGGAAGTTGATCACTGAACCTCAGTGCAGTTGTTCTAATAAATTACCCAGGCAATATCATATTGTTTGATTTTTTTTCTCACCTTTAACAGGCTTCTGCAATCATAAATTAATAAGTACATAAATACCCAAGTTGCATGTGCATTTTATTGCTCAATCTCTTCTTATACGTTTAATTATGTCATGCTGTGTTGTATGTAACAATGCAGTATAGTGAAATAAAATCAATGTTTTACTTTATTGGTGGCCACTCTCTATCAATTCAAGTTTTTTAATTTTCTTCAAATAAATCCAAAATGCCTTAGCCAAAAATTTCAACATAAATGTTGAGCTCAGTACTGTGTTTTGCAATAAAAAACAAGTGGACAATATTCGATGACCAGTGTGCGAGCCGAAACTGTTAAGCACCCAGCGTGTTGCATTTGTCTGCTGTGTTTTTCCTTTGGCCTAACAGGTGTCGGTTAGTGCCTGGGATAAATAGATACAATGCATAAACAATCCCTGGGTTGTTTTTTTTCCGTCTGAAGAAAATTTAATTTCGAAAATATCTTCAGAAAATAAACAAAAAAGTGCATTACTAAAATCTACAAGTTTTTACGTGGTTTCAAAAAACAGTCGGTAAATACACTGATTTTCGTCTCAGTTCTTCGATGCGCGTTCCTCCCGAGAGGTTAGTACCTAACGTGCAGACGAGCACTCTAGATTGGAACGCTAAGTCCCGCGTAGCTGCGCTGCACGCGAAACAAGATTGCGGACGACCATTGGAGCTTGACAACAATAGGTATCCCCACTATAATACGTGATAAGTTTTGTGCAAAATAAGGGGGAAATACTGAACTAAAATTTCAAGTATAAAAATACCATCACCTTGACCACAATGTACGGTGTTGAAAAAAACAATGATTTTGCATGGGTAATAGTCTGATATAATGTGCCCGAAATTTGAGAACCAGTTTTCTCTACTGAATAACGGGCATCAAACTCAGGTTCACAATATACGAGCACATTATATCAGACTATTGCCTTTTGCATGAGGAGGATCATTATTTGGATTGCTACTTCTTGAGCTCTGGTTCCCAAAAAGTGAGGTGGTTGAGCCAGGTGACCAGTAGTTATGAACTGCCAGTCCTTCCCAAGTTCAAAAAAGCCCCTTTAATTTGAGAAAGGAAAAAGTCAAAACCATTTTCATAGACTGGTGAATAATCTCAACAGAACTTAATAACTAATTTGACAGACAGCAGGTTCATGTTGGTTACAACTGATTTCACAGTCATGCTCATCTAACATCAGTACTTACCACGACAACATCATTTTTCTTTTGAAGGAACCTGTCACTTCCAGCTATGGCCAGGTAGACATCATACTTTTTAAAGTTATACTCTGGTGGCGCTAGTGTGAATGTAACCGTGACCAGGCGTTCAGCCTCGTTGATATCGTAAACCATAAACGAATACCAATATGCTGTGTTTGCAATGTCACTGTCTGAATAAAGAAGAAATGTGATTTCAATTTGATACCTTAATAGTTACACCAGACTTCAGAATAAACTGGATATTCATGATTGACAAAACTTTGACATGAAAACCAGGACTCCGCAGATGTTGCTCCACGCACTTGGTCACATTCAAGACCCTTATTCAAACTTATTCCAAATGATTTTCTTTCAGCACAAAATAAATATTTAACTAAATTTAAAACAAGATCACCACAGAGAGTTGAAATGCGACCACGAATGCAGCGCAAACAGTGACCTCTATGGGTTTATATTTGAATCATATAAATGACACAAAATACATCGAGTCCATGCAAAAACTGGTATGTGTCGTCAAAGCTATTTACCAAATTTCAAAAAATCTGTCAAGGAACTTCTGAGAAACCAAGGTACATGACAAAAATGAAATTGCCACAAGGAGGCTATAGGCGCAAAAAGAACATATTAAATGCCACTAAGAGGCACCACAGTAGGTGAAGTCATCGGAAAATCATCGTCAGACATCCTCTTCACAATATACATGTCCATTTCCACAATCATCCTTAGAATGGTTTGGTTGAGGGGCATTTACCAAAAAACATACTCTTAAATGGCCACTGGGTGCCACAAAGTGCCTCAAATTCATCTGAAAACCAGATGATAGCCTCACCTCACTAACAGAGTCCTATCTGCAAAATAATGTTATGAAAATCTGTTGACGACCTTTGAATATAGAGACAGGTACACTTAAAAAATAAAATTACCACTAGGGGCATACCAGTACTCCGATCTGTTAGAAAGTAGTCGTCCTCTGTTGTAAACTTCATATAAATACACCAGCAAAATTCATTAAAGATCCTGTTGAGTGCTCAGGAGATACAGCCATGGGAACAAAAACAAACAAAACTGCCACTAGGAGTCGCCACAGTAGTCAAAATCGTCGGAAAATAATTGTCAGCCGCCCTCTACACAGTAAGAACATATACGCCAATTTTCAAAATCATTCCTAGAGCGGTTTGGTTGATAGAAGGAAGACGCCAAAAAAGCAGCTCGAGAACACTACAAATGGCCCCTAGGTGTTGCAAAGTATCTCGAATCCGTCCAAAAACGGGAATATGGCATCAACTCACTAATAGATGACTAACTGTCAAATTTTATGAAAATCCGTTGAGGACCTACGAAGATACAGAGGTAAATCAAAATTAAAATTGCCACTAGGGGGCACACCGGTAGTCGAGGGAGGTCTGAAATTCGTTGTCAACCGTCATATGCTTCATAGGAACATATCTGCCAAATCTCATAAGATCCTGAGTTAGGGTTTAGAAGAAACAGCTGCGGACGCCCCGACAGAGATGATGGCAACATGCAATCATATAATTATGTGGTGGCATAAAAAATAATTTTTGATCCAACAAAATGGCCACCAAAGTTATACATCATTTAATTTCCTTTGAACTGCTAGCCACAAAAAAGGTAAACATTTGGCAGCTACATCTGAGTGAACACCAGCACCCTCTACAGGCCTTAGACAATGAAGATTGCATCAAATGTCAACACCGCCAAAAAGGTGACTTTTGAATAGCTATTTTGCCCAACATGGCAGCAACATAATTTTCTTAAGGATTCACAACAAATGCACCTGCATAGAAATGCACTTTTGACCTAAAACATCAGTGCTTAGGGCCATCAGAAAACCTTCACCAGGAAAAGCAAGTTCCAGCAATCTTCTTAATATTATTTAGACATTTAGGTTTCACAAGGTAAGCCACGGCTCATTAGCAACATAATATTCAAACAGGGACATACTTTTTTCTCCATATCCCTTCATTTCAAAAGTCCATGACACATAATTCACAGGTTTCAACCTAGAAGGACTCCTCGGGAGACTGGTTAGTTCGACAAAGTACACGCCGTCAACCAAAGCTGAACCAAGGGAAAAGTCAAATACAATCTGCAAGAGAAGACAAGATGAATCATCATTATATCCAGTGTCAGTATTGATATGAAACCCAGCAAAAAGTGGTGGGTATCAGATGCAAGATGTAGGAAGCCCGGACAAAGACGAGAGCAATATGCACTAACAGGTGTACAGGGTGATTATACTCACAGAGCAGGCCCCACAATTTTGCTTTGTTTTCCAGGGTAGGCAGAAACTACACAGACCGTAAATTTTCTGAATTGAGCTCACATGCTGATGGGGAACCCGTTCAATGCTAGCATTTCTGGCCGCATTCAAGCAGTTTTTCCCAACGCTTACTGCATTTAGTCCAATGGAGCAAGAGGAAACGTGAAACAATTTCTGTAAGAGTGGCCTAGTTGAGCTGACACTTGAGACAAAGCAGAGCTCGACTTAAGTGGGTAAATGCTCGAAAATACAAGTGACAAGTAGAAATGACTCTCGCAGGCAAACGCCTGATCGGTGTTTTTTTTTTTTCTATTTTCTGTCACAGTTGCTGGCAACTGCATCTCTAACTGTAGACCCTGCAATCATGTTTAGTGTTGTCCACTACCTATTTTGAGAAACCATGCCATTTAAAGATTGATGAGATGGGTGTGCGCAAAGACATGGGGAACTTTTAAGGAAGTGAAGGTTGTACATATTGGGGTTAATCTGAAAGCCAAGAGCAGGTGCCTGGAAGTATATAGTACATTACTCTTCCCCGTCAATAAAACGTTTGCCATCCTCAATCACANCAGTACATTACTTTTCTTGGCAATAAAACGTTTGCCATCCTCAACCACATGCAGACATGCTCTTTGGCAAATTTACTGTTGGTGGTGCATTTGTATGATTAACTCATATGAAATCGAAACCTTTCTTTAATTATTGTAACATTCTGGTTTTCGGCAAAAGTCACTTAAAATGGTTCTGAATTTTGAAAACTTGTTTCAAAATGTGGGACAATTGTAAGTGACTTAATTAACAAGGTTTTTACTTCATTCAATTGCAACAAGTTTTGCACGGGCAGGAGCTGTTTTTAATAAACAGTAATTCAGACTTACAGGGTCAGTGTTAAGATAGTCATTGCTGGTCCAGTTAGTTTGGGTGAGATTGAAGAGTCTGCAGATACGATAACCATTGAGCGTAATGCTTGTGAACGTCAGAAGGAATCCATTCAAGTACTTGATGCTTTCTGGAAGATGTAGAAAACAGTTGTAATCGTAATAATTACGTAAAAGTACAGGCTGAAATCAAAATACAGTAAAACTCACGAAAGTCGAATCCAACTGAGAGATTTTACTTGACATGTAAGGGAATTCATATATTAAGGGTCGAGTATACAAACTAGAACAACTGGACTGTGGAATTGCATCTGAGTTGGGCTAAAATCCAAGTTTGACGGACTTACGTTAGGTATACAACTACAGCATTAGTTTGACAGCACTTTGGTAACACTGGTTACAGTCTTCCAGCAACTTAATGGTATGGTATCTCTTCACTGGCTTAGCACACAATGTGGTGGACAAGTGAAATTTTATGAAGTTTCTTGAACAAAAATAAATATTAAGAAAAGTTCAGTTTGTTGTTGGCTTGGTTAGAGTTGTGCAGATATCATAAAACAAATTTAAATTATGTAAAAGTTCATAATGTTTGCGTTAAAGTAGCTAGTCTTTGAAAACATTGAAAAGTGACAAATAATATTTTGTTTATTATTTTTGTGTGAAATAAGTGAATAATTACCCTTACTGCACCTTAGTACCTGACAAAATACTACAGTAATTCATATCACCGTAACACAAATGGCCGTGAAGGGAGTCAGGGACTAGTGAGTAACATGCTAACATCATCAATTTAAATAGGCAATTATCCACTCAGTTGAATGAGCAATTAGTGAAAGATCCATCATGGGTGATGGTAGAAAACTTTCAAAAAAATGCATACATAAGAATTTCATAACAACACTTCTTTCAGTGCTTAAGTGCAATGAGTACTTACGGTCTTGTGGCGCTTGCCATGTCGCGCCAGCCGTTCCATACTTTATGCCTTTGTATAAGAACGTCCCAGGAATTAACTTGGCATTGATTGGTTTGTGAGGCCAACTGTCGTCTTTGTACCGATATGCGGGGCCAGATTCATCGCAAGCTGAAAAGGAAACAATTAACAAAAATTTACCATGAATACAACCAATCATTTCTGAAATTCGACGTTCTGGTGTTGGTCAATTTTTTACACTCTTTAAAACACCAAATTCTTATCATATTAGTGAAAGTTTTGAGATTTTCCAACAAATGTCTGAGCTGACCTTCAGGTGTCACATCGGTAGACATTCCAAATTACTAGCACTGTTACACAGTGTAGTCTGATCACAGTGCTCACACCAGGAAAATCTGAGCAAGCTGGGCTTTATGTTCACACTGTCACCACAAGGTGGCATCAGGGTTTGTTACCTGACTTTTACCATAAGGTGGCGCAAACGCCCGATAGACTTTCACCTTCAGGTACATGTAATACTGTGGCTTCCTNAAATACATAAAAAATATTAAGGGTCGAGTATACAAACTAGAACAACTGGACTGTGGAATTGCATCTGAGTTGGGTTTACAACAACAGCATTAGTTTGACAGCACTTTGGTAACACTGGTTACAGTCTTCCAGCAACTTAATGGTATGGTATCTCTTCACTGGCTTAGCACACAATGTGGTAGACAAGTGAAATTTTATGAAGTTTCTTGAACAAAAATAAATAATAAGAAAATTTCAGTCTGTTGTTGGCTTGGTTAGAGTTGTGCAGATATCATAAAACACATCTTTGAAAAAATTGAAAAGTGACAAATAATATTTTGTTTATTATTTTTGTGTGAAATAAGTGAATAATTGCCCTTACTGCACCTTAGTACCTGACAAAGTACTACAGTAATTCATATCACCGTAACACAAATGGCCGTGAAGGGAGTCAGGGACTAGTGAGTAACATGCTATCATCATCAATTTATATAGGAAAATATCCACTCATGTTAAATGAGCAATTAGTGAAAGATCCATCATGGGTGATGGTAGAAAAACTTTCAAAAAATGCGTAGATAAGAATTTCATAACAACACTTCTTTCCGTGCTTAAGTGCAATGAGTACTTACGGTCTTGTGGCGCTTGCCATGTCGCGCCAGCAGTTCCAAACTTTTTGCCTTTGTATAACAACGTCCCAGGAATTAACTTGGCATTGATTGGTTTGTGAGGCCAACTGTCGTCTTTGTACCGATACGCGGGGCCAGATTCATCGCAAGCTGAAAAGGAAACAATTAACAAAAATTTACCATGAATACAACCAATCATTTCTGAAATTCGACGTTCTGGTGTTGGTCAATTTTTTACACTCTTTAAAACACCAAATTCTTATCATATTAGTGAAAGTTTTGAGATTTTCCAACAAATGTCTGAGCTGACCTTCAGGTGTCACATCGGTAGACATTCCAAATTACTAGCACTGTTACACAGTGTAGTCTGATCACAGTGCTCACACCAGGAAAATCTGAGCAAGCTGGGCTTTAAGTTCACACTGTCACCACAAGGTGGCATCAGGGTTTGTTACCTGACTTTTACCATAAGGTGGCGCAAACGCCCGATAGACTTTCACCTTCAGGTACATGTAATACTGTGGCTTCCTGCCAGTAGATGGTCTACCAATACCTAAGACCATTTGGTTAGCATAGTATCTTTGACACTGGTTGTACCTTGAATACAGGTCATTGCTGAATAACTCTACCATGTATTTACTTTGTCCTATTGTTCTAAGGGTTGAAGCCAGTGAAAATCTTGCATAGATAGAACTAGTTGCAGATGGTAAACTTTACGGCATCACGAAAGCTTCCGTCTTCGAAATATTCTTTCGTGCAGTTCCCACTCATTTATTCATCTCCTCGGCATCCATTACACTTATTACACAGAGGTGAGTCTACACAGCTAAAGCAGAACACACACAACGCAATACGGGTGCGACATGCCCGGTAGCTCATCTAGGCTTATGACACACGACGCACATGATGAAATAAAAAGATATCAGCACCTGATGTGCAATTTTTCATAGGCATGTCACTCAAACGCTTAATTAAGGGCAAAAAATTGCAGTGAATGGCTACTTGCCAGTGCGGCAATGTGCAATCACTGGTAATTCTTAGGTAAGTTTGTCTAGTGGCCTGGCATGCTATAAATGTGGCATCACCAAAGCATACTTAACAGCATGACAATGCTGATTCTGAACATGACAGCCATTCATAACCAAAAAGCTGCTTGCGAGACCTCTGAACAAACAGTGACCCGGGTGAGAATTTTACACGTTTGACACCCTCTGTGAGCGTGGAGTATTGGAACAGATATCAAATGTGTCAAACGTGTAAAGCGTGGCGTGTCAAACATATAAAATGTAGCGTGTCAAACATGTAACATGTAGCGTGTCAAACGTGTAAATGTAGCGTGTCAAACGTGGCGAAAACGTCAAAATTTTACACATTTGACAAGGTAGCGTGTAAAATTTTACACATATTACACACTAGCTTGTCAAATTCTAAACGTTTGACATGCTAGCGTGTCACATTTTACACGTTAGTCTGGCAATTTTGACACATATCACACACTTTTTACACGTTTGACACGTGTAAAATTCTCACCCGGGGTACCAGAGTGAAATTTCATGCCGTTGCACAGGGCATGAATAAGATTGTCCCGGATTACACAGTGAGAGAACTTTCCTTTTTCCCCGAGATAAGAAAGCCCGTGAACTCGTATTGAAAATCAGACACATTTTCATGCATCTCATTTATGTCGGGAAGGCTAAGGATTTCACATCACACATCCACGAGTATTTGTCCAGTTTATCAAACTTAATCATGGCAGAGTTGCAGTCCACAGAATGGCAGTATTACTTAACTGGCATTGGAAGGACGAATAGAGAATTGCAACCAAGAAAAACTTGTAAATAATGAGACAACAACAAATAACATGTGAAACTCTATGGCACAAAAACGAGGCAGCAAATGTGCCTGATGGATGTTTAGGGCACTGTGGGTAAATACAGTGAGATTCGAGTGTCGCTGTGTAATCCGGGATGGCCCTATTGTTAGAAAAGTCCTTTTACTTACCAATGGAAGAATTCACTTCAAGAGTGCATTTCACATGAGACTGAAAAAGAAACACAAATGCCAATAATGTCAAGATGAGAATTTACAAGTTTTTAGACATGCTAAATTAAACCTGCCTTCTGCCAAAACAATGCTTTGATTTAGGGACCATTTATAACAACACTGGAGGGCGAGTGTCCCTCAATATGCCCAGACAGTTAACTTTTGTCCAGAATTGATTTGTCAACAATGCCCGTTAACTGCCCAACAAACTGATGACCGCATTTACAAAGTGGTAATGATCACAGTTATCTATCGCCAGGTGTCGCTGTCAAAAATATCACATGCTACCTTATTATTTGACCTTTTTCAAACATTTACAATTCTACAACTCCCGAAGCACTTTAAATTCCACTCAATACACACAATAATTCAATTTTCTAAAAAAGCTCCACATTTTCATAGCCCCATGTTTTTATAACTTCTCAATGACTTGCATACCCCAAACTGCTTTTATTGTACTTCAGCGTCCAATATAACTTCCAAACTGAAATCTGAATGGTTCAAGTAACTTCTTAATTGACACTGAGGATCCTCTAGTACTTGAGCTAAGTTGGTATGAAAAGGCCTTTAGAAAACATGCCGTTGTTACAGGACTACGCAGCAGATGGCACTGCATGTTAGATGTTGTTTGTTCATCATTATTTGCAAAGTGCTAACAATTACATGCATGTTTGAAGCATTAATTTTCCCACTGTTAGGCTGCTATCCTATACTTCTTATTTTGTATATGTGTTCCATGTGCTATTGTAGCTCTCTTTGCCAAGTGCTGGAACTCGAGTGTATTTTCCAGATCACTGTCATTCTTGGGCACTGATTTCACCAACAAATATCCTGGAAAAATGTGTGTTTATTCAGTGATAAAACTTGTTTCAACTTGTTTCTTACAATCAGTAGAGACTTGAAATCTGGCTTTGGGAAGAATTAACAAAACGTTATATCTTGAGATCGAGTAAAAAAGTTTACATGACCATGCAGGTCATTTTATTATTTGCTGAGAACAAACTGGCTATTCTTCCACAAATTCTTTCATGTTTAAGTAAAGAACTTTCTGACACCCGTTTGTACCACAAATACAAGCCTTAAGCCTTGGTATTTCAACAGAAGTCCGTTTTCACCCCATGTTTCATTGCTTGTGAAACTCAATGTAGACAAGGTTGACAAAGTTTTGAACTGTTTTCCAAAACCAAGAAGAGGTCATCATGGCATTTGATTGCCAAAGCTTTAGACTTTTCATGGAACAGTCGATAAAACTTTTCACTGACACTTGCCTTGTTTCACAAACCCATGCCCAATAACTGTAAAAAAGAAGTATTCTAACGAGTCCTATCGAGAAGAACTGAAAATTGCTCATTGTTACAGCAGAGTTATCCCAGATGAGTAGAGATAACAAGAGTTCAGACTAACTAGTCCAGATTTCCCAAACTTATGCTGACTGAGCGCAAGAGGAACTGCACAACACCACGACCGCAGCTAGAATGATCCATCACGACAGTCTATGACTCGTAATGACAGAGAAACTGTATTCTGTGAGATTGCTTTTGGCACATAAAATAAACAACAGATATTCCATGCACTCTTCAAAGATATTCAATGTATTTCTAACTGTGAACTGTTACAGTAACTCTTGGCACTAGCATTTTATGCTCTTTGTTGAAAAATTAACTGTGAGAGACTGTTCGCACAACGAATGACAAACAACAGGGTCACCTGGGTCCAAGCATGGGGTTTCTAGGAGCAAAAGCATACTAGTAGTTTTACATGATATGTTACAAAATTTATGGTTATACAATTGCCATTACTGAGTAATGAGTGAATGGGTTTGTAAATGCTCAATGCACTAACTGACAGTTCTCCGACATGACAGAAAGTCGGCAAATAGGGATGCACTGATTATGCTCACTATCAACATAAAGAGTTTGTTTCCTCACTGATTCTTATGCCAAAGTTGATGCTGACGTAACTGCAAAAGCAAGATTCTATCAATGGAAAGTTTGCATGTGTAGGCCTACAGGTTTGAAAAAACAACAAGAAATTATAGATGGAAAGAGATATCCTGTGTAAGCGTTTTTTTTCTTTTTACGTAGGCTACATCAGTTACGGGTTCAATTTCTGGCAATCAAATATGCACACTGTATTCTTTAAGTAGACACTAAGAAAATGTGAGGCTTACTGTGGTCGGGTTTCTAATTCCAGCATTCTGCATTGAGACATCAGTAATCAAGCGGGATGGAAGGGTTAAAATCTTGATATAACTTCACATAACATAACAAGAGTTTTCCTGTATCAAAAGGTTAAAAATTTGAACTCAACAATAAGGGCATTCATCTCTAACATTGAAGAAATTACAAAGGAGTCTGGGTATCAAAGATAATAAATGAAATTAGTCATTGTCAAAACACTTCCTCTCCATTGACAATCACAGGATAACACAATTGTTTATCTTAAACCCTTGGCCAGAATACTACATAATTAAACCAGGAACTTCCTCTTGTAGACTTGCAAGCTAGAAACTGGATCATTGACTAATTTACCTCACTGCTACAAGGACGCAACTTTGCTCACAGAGAAAAATTGTGCTATGTTAAAATTCAATTCTTCACTTGTTTAGCACACATTACAGATGAAAAGTGAAAGTCTATTTTAAGTTTCTTCACAAAAATAAAGAATAAGAACATTTTAGTCCCCACAGGTATGGTTTGCAGTGTGTAAATGTCAGAAAACAACGTAAAGATACCCCAATCAGAAATCAGTCACTGAAAATTTATACAAAAAGACCATTAAGGCAAATAAGTGGAAGTAAGGGTACAATCGCTGTAAGTGTGCGTAATTGTTTATATGTTTGCCAAGCAGAGCTCACGCAACATTACCGTTCCCTAAGTCACCTACAAGGCCTCTTGAATTGGGAACTAAAAGATCTGAGGGTGGACGCTTAAAGCCAAACATGAGCCCCTAAAAATGACAAAAAATTTTAAAAGGATACTAAATCCTGTTTTGAAGATTTCAACCAATTCTCGTTCTATCATCTGCTATTATGCATCATTGGCGTCAACCTTTTAAGTTAAAGGCAGGAATCAACTAAAAGCTCATGTCACAGGTTGGCCAATCGGTGGGTGGTCTTTCTCCACAGTTGCCCTGTAATTCGCTTAGCGTAGGTTACGCATGCCCATTTAACAAACATTGAAAGGAGTTTTCAAAATTTCCTCCAAACTTTTGAGGGTCACTGAGGGTTATTTTATTTCAGAGAACTGGAAGGGGAAAGTCGTTCTTACCGTAATCGTTCGGGTTAACGCCCATGCTCAGTTAACCGCCCATCCCCAACTTTAAGTGGATTTTCGATTTAACCGCCCACTGCTCGGTTAACCGCTTTCCCCCGATTTTTTGGATTCGCCAATTTAACCGCCCAGGGCGCTAACCCGAACGATTACGGTAATATGTGTTGATAGGCTAAAAGCGGGTTTGGTATCCTTTTAAGAAGCCGACTGGTTTGGTGCTTATAGAGCAGCAATGATATCAGACTTCACCCCTAATTGAATAAAAGATGTGTCTATTATAGACAATGAAGTGCAAGTTGCTTCATTTTGCTGCTCAGACTGGATGGACAATAGAGGATGGGACTACTCATTGAGTGCAACAAAAGACCCTTTCACACTACTGTTGCAGCTTCCCTGGTTGCAGTCAGTATGAATAGTAAACTTCCTTCCTGGGTCCTGGATCTAAGTTAACAGCGCCAGTTCACTTTGCAGTAAACACTCTGGTGGACTTAACATCGGACTGTCGATGCTTCAGTGCAATATGAATAGTCAACTTCAGTCTCTTCAAAGAGGTTAGCAATAGTTATCACGCAGTTTTGCCGTGAGTTAGTCTTTCTCATTATGGAATTGTTAATAAAATATTCCATTTGACGTGTACAGAAGGGCTATCACAAAATATGACATAAATTGTTTTCATGAAAAACTTGAAGGTTGTATGAAATGAATAGATAAAACTGAACAGCATTTTCAAGATTTTAAGTTAACAATTCATATCAAAAAGATTTGGTTATGTTGCGGAAACCAGTGTTTTTATCTTTTACTAAAAAGACATGGTCACATGGTCACAAGAACCAATTAATATCAGATTGGTAAAAAGACCAAAATCCAGTTCTACTGGCTTTCTACTTTCACTTCAGAAACACATAATTTATATTTTGCCTGATAAAATTTATAGTTTTGCACTACAGATGTAGGTCTAAATAAGTAGACTTGTCGACAACGCCTGCTAGGTACAAAACCCATTCCACTTAAGAGCTGCTCGAATTCTGGCACTTGACCAAGAGCAAAACAAACATACAATAATCTCAGGCTATCTTATCCTAGTAGGAAAAATGTTTTACAACTTCCTTGTAAATGTTAAAACACTAAGGCTAGAGTTTTAACTGCTGCTCAGGAGTCTGGTCATTACAGACACTTCAGAATGACTTTATTAGTCAAAGAGAATGACGTATCATACTAAATAAGGCTGTTCTGGATTACACAGCGACACTCAAATATCGCTGTATTTACCCACAACACTGTTAAACACCCGACAGACACATTTGCGGGCTCGTTTTCGTGCCATTGGCGTTTCACATGTTATTTGTTGTTGTCTGATTCTTTACAAGTTTTTCTCGATTGCATTACTCAATTCACCCTTACTGCGCTGCAGGCTGCAATCCACTGATGAGAGAAAGTTTGATAAAACTGGACAAATACTCCTGGAAAGCATTTTTTTATCTTTGGAACAAAGGAGAGTTCCATCATCTTGTAAGCAGAGACAGACCCATTGTTTGTAACTTAAATCAGTCTTGACTCACAATTAAAGGAGTATCTCAAACTTTTGATTCAACAATGGCTGGCTAAGATATGGAAACTAAATTTCAGGCTTGTTACTCTTGAAAAATCAGTTACATAAGATTCCTTTTTCATGCAGTGAGATAATTCACATTTTGTTATTGACAAGAACATCAAAGCGATCAGGGTCTCGAAGAAAATGCTTCTCTAGAATGGGGGCAAAATGGCCCACCCCACTATTGTGAATGGTGTGCAGACTCGTCACCTGTGACTTTCAGGAATCGCCGACTCACTCGGCAACAATTCAAGATGGGATGAAAGAGGGTAATGATTTTAAACCCTCAAGTGTATTCGTTAAAAATTCATCATTGACATCTTACCAGTGCAGAACTGCCCTTTAAAGAGCTTAATGGCTGTCAATGAAATACAACCACCAATCTGTACTTTCCTTTCATTCCTATAAAACTTACTACTACCAAAATTTAATCTGTAGTTTCAAAAGCTCAATTTGATGGTAAAAAAGATTCATTTCTGTTACCAAATCTAGAGTAGAAAACACTGTTCAAGACAGTCCTTACGGGTGGGCAGGTGAAATTTCTTCTTCTCATTCCTTCATTAGAATGATCGTACCAGAATAACGCTTTGTCAAATCTAAGGTCTCTACCACAGCTGCCAACTGAAATTACTTTGAAAAAATGTGGGCGTTTACAACAATGTTTAAAGCTTTTGAAAAAAGTGCTATGAAATAATTTTCACCAAAATTAGTGAGAGTTTATTAACTAAAATTTCCTTACTCTTTTTTGTTGAGATACATTCCTTTATCCAGGATTTCGAAAATAGGGTGTCCAAAATGGGGTTCCCAATATTCCAGGGTGTCCATGATTCCGAAGCGTAACCCCCCCAACCCCAGCAATCCCCCAAACACACAGATTTTTTTTACAAAAAATGCATAGACCAAGGTTTTTACATCTGAGTTTACAAAACAGCCTTCTGTAGTGAGCATTTTTACTAAAAAAAATGTAGACCAAGAAGATTTAATGCTATCAACCAAGTGTGAGCATAGCAACATTGTATATACTTTGTGTACTTTGCAACTATGTACATTGTGTATTTCTTCCTGCTTCAAAAAAGAGCCCCCACTGTGAGCCTTCAGAGGCTTCCTAGTATTCATTACAATGTGGAGTCCAAGGTTCCTATTGACAGTAGGTGTCCAAATGGTACATTGGGCGTCCTTGCCAGGGCTTCCAGATTAGTGCTAGGGCGTCCATTTGGACGCCCAGGACGTGCGCTGCATAAAAGCCTGTTGAGATATTTGATGGATTAAAATTTGTGTTTTAAACTGAAGCTTCGCACTAATTTCTGAAAATATTTAGCCATGCTTTAAAGGTTTATCAATGAAAACTGAATTCTCAATTCACCCTGTAACTATGGGAGCAACAATTTCCCCAGTATATGATATCAGTGGACTTAAATAAGAAATGCTCCAATCAAATTCCCATAAACATGTACAAGTTTTTGGTTATAATACTTTTTAGAAATAAAAGACAACTTCTCAGACGTTAAATATTTCCGTTTTCGGCAAGTGCCAAGATCACAAGACATTGATAATGCTTATACTTATGTAACGGGGGCGGTATCTACGACCAAGGCGCCCCGATTTTACGAGCCCGGTGCGGACTGAGGGTGATATTGAAAACTAGAAGTTGGTGAATAATACATAGGTTTATTGTAAGAATTTATAACTACAATATTCCACACTTACAAGCAATCCATTTGTTCCATGATTTAGTATCGCAGCGTTGTGATTTATACAGTTCTGATACACGGGCAAGCCAGTCGCTGATTAATAGTTGTGTGTGCAAGAACGGGGCAATTTGGTTATTCAGATCCGAAAGGTGAGATGCAATCAAGCTCGGGAGGAGCCCGAGAATTGCTGGGGCTAAACTATTGGCAACCAAGTTCGGGAGGAGCCCGAAAGCTGCACAAACAGTTGCAATTTGGTGTGAGTGAAGGTGTACATGTTTGCTTCTTGAACTCTGCGACTGGACTCCTCGTGTCTGACAGAGACAAAGCTTAAGTACACAATTTCAACCAATCAGACAAGATCTGAAGGGCGAGGCCCATAGCTCCTAGCTTCTGACCATATTTGGCCATGTCCAAAGGACTCAAAATCATAGGAAAATTCCATACGTAATACACAGCTTGACCGCTAGAGGGCGCATATATCTTACTTACATAATCATGTCCAGGGCACTCCTGTTACACTTAATTTAAGCGAAACATGCAACATAGCAAATATTTATACTCCTGTAGATTATAAGTCACACGCCAAAGATGTATCTACGCAGACAAAATGGGATAACGGTGAAAGTTTGTTTCTTTTCTACCATAAATTTGATCATTTCAGAACAGATTATTTTTGAAATAGGGTTGACACTCCCTAACAAGTGTAACAAAGTTACTTGTGGAAATGTAAAATCCAATAGCAGCAACGAGATACATTCTTGGGCTTTCAAGTATTGAACAAAGGCACAGACTAGCCCAGGTGAAAGCAATGTTCTGGGTGGCTAAATACAGGAAACATCTCTTGCATGATCAGTTGGCTGTAAGGCACCAGATTAAAGCGTGGCAAATCATGGTTGGCAGCAGCGGAGACCACAGTAGAAAGAGTGCGTGTGCTGGATCTGGTTTGCAGAGGAGAAGAGTATATGAAGGTGGATGACAAAACAGGTAGCAGATTCACCGGGGTTGTCATTACTATGGGCCGAGAGTGTCGTGAGAGGGCGGCTTGCAGTTAACAGTGAAGTTCTCGAGCTGGTCTATGCAAATTGTAGTGAGGGAGATGCTGTGGTGTACACTGATGGAAGGGTTAAAAGAGGAGAAAGATCTGGATGGTCTATGTAGTCAATGTGGATGGCAAAATAGTAGCGAAAAATGGAGAGGCATATGAGCTCACGACATCTAGTATGAAGATGGAGGAGGTTGCTGCTGAAAAGGCACTTGCATGGCTATACAGGAAAGCACTTATACCTGTGCAGACTCTCAGCGCATGCGGACAAAAATCGAAAAGGATATCTCAAACCCGAGTGGCTGCTGCATTTACAAAACAGTGGACTGAGAAAGCTGACTTGGATATTCTCCCCTGGGCATAACGGGGTTGCCGGAAATGAGAAAGCTGACAAGTTAGCGGGAAATGCACCGATACAAGATGCCCTCAGATTGGGAGAGAGTTAGATTCTCAGAGCGCTAAGAGAAGTGGAGCCACAGGAGAATGGAGATGCAACTGACAGAATGCAGTTGTTTGGATATGAGAGCAGGCTGTGGTGCTGATAGTCCGTTGCATGGCTGGGCAAGACAACTGTGTAATCAGCAGTTGGCTGGAGTGGTTAGTCAAAGGACCATGTCAAGGTGATGACATGGAAAGCCGAGCATTTATGGGTCTGCCCCGAGTGTGACCACGCTGGTTCTGCACCCACGTAATACCCAAGTAAGTAAAATCCTGATACGATTGACTAAAAGAGTGACAGAAAAGAAAACAGAACCTGCATACTTGTTACGAATGGACTACAGGTCATATAAACTGAAACCAACATTTATTGTCAGTACATAGAGAAGTAAATACACAGAAGGCTAGAAAGGTATGAGGTGTGTTATAAAAACAACACCGGGCATGTGAAAAATGCCAGGAGAAAACGCCAGGACAAGGCCTTAATTCAGTCGAGCCTCAACAAAACGAATGAGCATAACCATGAAATCTCACCAATTTTGGATAAAAAATGACCAAAATTGACATTTTTGGCTTTTCAAATGCTTCTTTTATCGTTGCCAATACCCACAAATTCTCAAAACATTCTCTGACAGTGACTATTGCATAGAATTTGAAAATGGCATTTAGGATATGTAAGGGGCTACTTAACTTTTTTGACGTTTAATAAGCGTGTCGTGCTTCTTTTATTTTGGTGGGATATTATAAAGAACATATTATATGGTGCTAATATTGATAATATGGAAAATGAAATTGATGTAAAACTCACTAGCCTTACATGTTTCTCAATATAAATCGGCTATTAACCATTTGTCTCGTGTCCTAAACAACTTTCTTATTCCCAAACCAGAATTTTGGCTTCCTCTAATCAGAAGTGTAACTGGTCCCACCAACTTGCCTAGACAAATACAACCTGTCAGCATATAAAACTCTCGAGTCTTTAAGCTGCGAAATATCCACAGTCATCTGAAACTTAATGAAACCGGTCTGAAGATGAGTCAACTTTTCTCTGAGCACAGTGAACTGAGTGAAGAATAAGAGGGTACTACTATTATAATGGTTTAAGAGTCCTAAATCAAAAGCTGTGTTTGACAGGAACCATAGGTTTACTTAATGCCACTTTAAATGTCATTGGCATAAACCCAACTATGGTCATGAGTGAACAGACTTTTAATTAAATCAAAAGATCTTTTTAGTCATCAGTTGTAAGAACTGGCAATAAGTATAAGTCAAGACTTAGAGGACTGGAAATCACAATGTAATATTTTGCAACAAGTCAATTCCTGAAAAACCTTACCTACCTGTGCTGACTAATTGGAGACCAAAGACATCAGAAAAATCAGGTGTCTACGGTAAAAAATAACTGCAGGAAGTCTGGTTATAGCTTGTGCTAGACATGTGCAGACTACCCCAGTGGACCCATTGCACTGATCACCAGGAATTAATTTAAGTTTCGATCATTAATGAACATAGTTAAAACCGAACTAGAAAGCTAGAGACCTGACTACTAGTGTGCCCTAGTGGGACTAGAAAACACAACCTTCAATTAAGAAGCTCTTAAAGCTACACTGCTTTATCTACGCATCACATGAATTCCATTAGTAACATCTAGTTATTCTGTGAATCCAGTCAGTTGTCATATTTGGGAAAACGAGTCTCCTGAATTTCCACGAAGATTATGAATTTCACCACAAAATGTTCAGAGCACCATCGATAATGCTAAATCTGAATTCTGTCATTTGCTTGTTATGCTGCACTATAAATTGAAATACGTTTCTTAGAGGGCGGGGTAATATGAATTTGAAATCTTATCAGCTCATGAGCTAGGCAATGACACCGTTGCTACAGACTGTGACAGGGAAATGTTCAAGTCCTGAAATGAAGTCTAACAAAGCAAACATTTTAACTGGCAGTTATTTCCTTGTATGATTAATAACACGGGGTCCTCTATTACAATGCTTGAGGTGCATGATGACAGTTCCCTAGAAACTGACGGGAGTATTGGTGGCTTGACATTTAGACTTTAATGAGACCAGCATGATAGATTTGGGTGACATGTTAGTGTTGCAAAACAAATACCAATCATTGACGTAAAATTTTAGACAAAAACCAACACCAACGGTATGTAATGATTGTGTAACCAAAACGTATGGAACTGTCATTCCAAAAAACAAAATTACGCTGGTTATTTGTATTATATATAAATAATTATGTGGGCACATAAAAATGTAAGAATCAACAATATATTTCCATATATCCAATCTGTTCTACATGTGATTATTCGATTTGGGAAATCAAGTTCAAACACTTGACAATAATCAATTATCTTTTATGATACTCCATAAATCAGGCCATCGAGTCTGTGACGTCAAAATATGTTTAAACTGTGGAACGCCCACAATGCAAGTGTGCCGAATTTGTGAAAGAAACCACCAACCACTGTAAACATGGGCGTATAAAGGAACCAGGGAAAAAATAATAAGAGCAAATAAAACTACTCTATGCCAACAATGATTCATAACAAGTAGTTAAGAAGTGGACGAAAAATGATCAGGTCCAGAATTGTCCTAGGTCAACTTGCAGTGTAAGGGTGCAGTCTTCCACTTACTGTACTAACCGGGTAGGAACTTAGTACACAATATGGCCGACAATGAAAATCTACTTTGTCAAATTTCTATGAAAATTTTTGTCTACTACTAGAATATGGTTCATAATACACATCTCATAAAACAACTTAAGGTAACTTTGCATAACTTGGGTAACTTGAAGAATGGAAAATTACAATTTTGTCAATTAGATAGAATTGAGTGAGAAATTACATATCATTGGTGTTTCACGATAAGATTTTCGAGAAGGGGGGGTGAGTGTTTACACGAAAACTTGATTCGCTGACGCAAATGGCTGCACCATGCTTTTTACATGAGCACACGAGCATTAAAATACACTAAACATGGCTTTGAAAATAAAAATCTGGAAATTATCAGGGAGGGTGCTTTAAAGTCAAATGATGATAGCCTAGACCCAATTGCACAATTCCAAAACGCAGACCAATCTACATTTTTCTTCAGATCTTGTAGCACATTTTCTGGTACTTTAAAGGCGTACTGCCATGCTACAATAAATAAAAATTTTACAAAGCTAGGTTTTTTGAGACACCGGGGCTGAATAGTACTAAAGACGATATCTAAGAAGTAAGATTCTAATCATATTAGACCCTTACAGCTGATTTCATAAAGATGGTTAAAGTTAAACCTGGTTTAAACTGAACCTAGACTAGGTTTAAAGATAATCTGTATTTCATAAAGGTGGCTTAACTTTTAGACCAGTGGTGCAGAAAAACCTGGTTTAACTCCAGTTTAGACCTGGTCTAAGTCAGCTTCCATTTCACCAACTAGGTCTTTATTCTTTAGACCTGTATTAAGATCTTAACTTTAGAGATGGTCAGACCCAGGTTCAACTGTTAAATATGGCAGACTTGAATGATATAGGTGCAACTGAATGATGTCCTGGTGTGCATTTACACCGCAGTTTTAGAGTGGAAATGATTATTTTCAATATTCAGACACAAGATCAAATGTAGCAGGGACAGATGGGAAGGTCGGTCAAGGACTTTTTAAAAGGGGGGACCAAGTCAACAATTTAAAAATTATAGATTTGATATCACTAAAATCAAGGGAAAAGGGGTGTCCGGACCCCTTGACCCCCCTTGGATCCGCCTATGTGTACCAGTACGAGCTCCAGGATGGTTTCCTGCGGATTCCTCAGAACATATGACTGGTCGAGAAGGGCATCGTCCTCGTAAGCGCTACGGGTTTGACTGAAGACAGCATCTTCTGATTATTCTGAGTTCCACCTCCATTGGTCTCCAATTTAATGTTATCGTGAAGAGGTCTTGCCCCCCCCTTTGTACACGAAAAACGAAAAATAAAATGACACTGAAAAAATTCGGACACTTATCATGTTGCGGCTAATCGTGAGCATGTACTATAATGTGTGCACGTGTGTTTGGCACAGACTTTACATTTTTCCTCGTGAGAGCTTTTAGACCTTTTTCGCAAATGTCTGCTCCACTAGTGTGTGCCAATGTGTGCCCACATGATCAAGGTTTCATTGAAGCACTTCATTAGTTTCTTTGTTGGGTTAATTCATATCCACACAGCAGGGGGGCTTAGATACTTTGAACCTGGTTTTACTAAATGGACTCCCTGGTCTAAACAAAACCAGGCTTTCAGACTTTTAGACCACATTGGTGAAATACATGTTAGGTCTAGAATTAGAACAGGTTTAGGAAGACCAGGTTTAAGTCTTAAACCTGGTTTTGTTAAACTTACCTTTATGAAATAGGCTGCTAGTGTTTGCTTTTGTTGAGAAATTTCATAAAATAAAATTCCACAGCTTTTTAGCATGGGCTTCAAGGCATAATTACAAAATGTTATCAGAATCCAATGACAGTTAGTGAGATCACACACTCCATACTTAGATACCTTATCTCAAACACAAGAAACTTATCAGTGAGACTCAGACAGGTATCCCATAGCCTTTAATGTGGCCCAAAGTCATGATTACTGCAGTGGGGTGACAGCTAACAGCAAGCACAAGTTAGAAAACTGAGACTCTGATTTAGGTAGACTTAGTTCTTGTTTTCAAGACTGGCTATTCATAGTGCGATGCTAATGAATTAAAGCCATCATTTTACCGTCTGAAGACATAGAGTTCCATTGAGCGTAAGACAGTAGCTTGCACATCCAGAGAAAAATCATCGCTTATGAAACTCAAACAGTGATTTCAATCACCCAACAGAACACTTAAAGCCCTCGCCAATCACTTCAGTGGCCCACATTTTACAATAGCTATAGAGCTCCAAGACATACTCAATAAACACTCGCTTTTCTCTCGCATGATTTTGCTAGGTCTTGGACTACCTTTATCGTAAAAATCCAAGAAACGTTTTCCGCATTATGTGAGGACCAGACAAAATGGGTGGACCAAGAGCCCACACATTACCTGAATGCATACAGATACAGGTAGAAACGTTGCCTCACAAGCACAAACCAATGGATTTGGGTCACGAACATTAGTCCTAAAAATTCTTAAACCTAGTACTGCACTGGTCTGACTCAATTCCAGGGACATAACAGTATTGTTGAAAATTTAAAAAACACTGGGGGAGTGTGTTTAAGCCGAGAAAATGTCTGGGTGGGTGTTTGCTCAATTTGGATTTATATCCAAGGAGCCATATACGTGTTAAACACCTGAAAAGCACACCAAATAATCCCAACCCTGCGACAATTAAGAAATTAACAAGAATAAGTTCGTATCGTCTTCTCATCAAATACCAATCTATTCATTCTGCGAATTCCGACTCAGAGAGAGCTTATCTTCTTTGATTTCTTCAAACTTATATTGATGTTATTGTTGAAATTGCTTTGTCGGCAGTTTAGCTCGACAAAATCTCACCAATGTAGAATGGCACACATCAGTGAAATTCCATTTTTCAATTGTTCATAAAAACAAGAAGCCCTTAAGTGGCGTGCTTCATAGGCTTTTACGCTCTATACCGTAGCTCAGTACTACCAGACATTTAAAGGTATGATGACAAATGGTTAGCTTGGTATCCTGAACCACACTAATCCTTTCATACAAAACGCAAATCCAATCTCGGTGCCTTAAGGTTATTGGCGATTGGATGAGTATTATTTCAAATATTTAGAAAATGGTAAATTTAACTAAGTAAAAGAAAAATTTTGAAAGTAGATTAGAAAAAGATTGTAAACTTTAATTTTTGACTTCATGCAAATCTGTAAAACGACAGCTTTGACTAGTAAAAAAGACCCAGACAGGTGGTCTTGCAAGATGCAGCACCAACAATTTCCCATTTCAACTAAAGAAACAACGGCTGCTGGGAAAATTATGTTGGTTCTGACACAAACATTTCATTATCGTTCACTTCCTACAGAAAGCAGGTCAATCCAAATACATGGCCTGCTCATGCGTAGGTGTTGTATGACAAATTACTCCAACTCCCATCTCTTTATTTCTCATTGTACTTTGATGCACCACAGGACTTTGTGGCATCTAGAGATTTTTAACAGAAACCAAACAAAATCAGACATCCCAAATCGAGCCCCAGGACAATTGCCAACACTGCTTTGGAAAACAGTGCATTTGGCAATTAATACAGAAAGAGTGAGTAAGAATTAGAGCAGACATTTCTGAGATGCGACATTCCAAAGATATCCCATCTAGGATATGTTGTAATGCCCACTACTTTTCCAAAAGTATGCTTTTAAGCCCCCCCCCCCACCCCTTCAACAGCTTGGCACGAATCTGCAACCCATCATGATAGTTTGAGATGTGCCTGAGAATAAACGGCAGATGAAGACAAATTAGGCAACCTCTTGGAGAGCAGCAATCGCTTCCATCTTTAGCTATACTGTCAAAAGTCTAGCTGACACAAAACAACTTTAAAATAAACCATTTCCAGTACCACCTTATGCCCCAGGTGAAGTCCTGACAAAAAGAAATCGTAAATACAAATATTTCATAGTCATTAAACCTAATGTAAAATACAGTCACACTCTGTTATGAATTACTCAGGTTCAAAAAGAGGTACATGTACACTGCCACCTTCTATTCAGGATGATTGGTCTGAGTGAATCTGATACTTAAGCACAGTGGGGGTATCTGATGTCACATGATTGTACAACTGTGTCCTGAAAGGGGATGAGGGGTCAGATTTTTTAATTTGATTTCTTAATGACTCAATAACAAGGAAGTCACATGCAATTGCGATTGGATATCAGACAGCATGTTGGCTTGATCTCAAATCAGAACATTTCCTGCCAATAATGCACATAATTTGAAATTGATCTCTTATATGGAGTATTGTTTTCCTTAGTGTTGAAATATTGGGTGGAGAGAGGTGATGGAAACGATCGGAAAGTTCATGTGGAGTACAAAATTTCAGGCTGTTTCCTTCCTCAATAGAATTTTAAATTTAATCAACTCAGTTGGCCAGTATGAGGACTTTTTGACCAACAACACATTCGCATACTGCCCATCAGTTTAACACTGGAATTTTTCTGGCTCTTTCACTAAGCTTAAGTGCCAGTAATGGACAGCAGGAGACCCTGTTCATATACAGCTTATTTTGATCTGCTGGAACATGGGAGTATTAAAGTGCGTAAGCCATTTCAAATTTGTTCAGATGCGTCGGACATGCGGCAGGTTTAGCATTCTCTCCACTATGTGACGCGTGTGTTGATCGCTGTTATAGGCTACTGCTAGACTTCGATCGGTGACCGACTCCGATCAAAGGTTAGGCAGCTGGTAATCACACACACCACATAGTGGCGAGATTGCGAACCTTACCCAAGACTGCCGTCACATGGTATACAAATATGTACCAGAACCGTGTACGCCAAACTGACCCTTCTTGTATATTAGAAATTTGCTCAAACAGATCAAAATAATCTACCCATAACATTGTGGCAGACATGTTTCAATGAAAAATATAAGTTTTGTTTACCTGCACAAAATCTCCTCCCCGCCTACATAACAGGGAAGCCAACCCATATATTAGTCTCCGTGTCGAAAAAAATGTATTTTTCAAGTGAAAACTTATGAAAACAACTGATTTCCAACATTTTAAGATAGTTTAAATTTTAATCATGTGTCTTTACACCCCATACAACAATTTTCAATTTCAAATCGTGTTTAACTTAAAAAGCAACACAGCTTGTCAGTCACAATGGTCACATTCATGTTTCATGGCTTTAGCTGTTGATATGGTTGATTTTTCCGACATTACCAGGATGACCCAGCATTTCTTGATTACTCGTTGAAATTTCCTAATCCATGCCTTTGTGTTGGTCTCAGTGCTGAAATCAGCATGACAAAACACAGTGAATTCCGTAAGAGGGTTTTTCATTAGTCAGACTTCCACAAAGCATTAAAGCAATTGTCCAATCACGAAAGGAAATTCTGTATACCGTACTCGTCCTGGTTACCGCCCAGGGCACTTAAACTGGGAATCTAAAAACAGGGGGTGGGTGGTAAGCCGAGCATGGGCGGTAACCGGGACGAGTACGGTACAAGTTACATTATACTCTGGCACTCACCACTCAGGATACTTCTTCTTGGTCAAGTCTTTTGTTCTCGACTTAACACCTGCCAATTTCCGATATTTTGTGCCTCAATCTTTGCCGACATGACACTTCGAAATGCTGATATTTTCTAAAATATTTTTAACTTTCATTTGATTTTTGATGAGAAATATAAATCTTCAAAACACGTAACATTTGAAAAGTCGGTTGTAGGGATATTTAGGTGCTAAAGGTGCGTAGAATACCTGACGGTAATAAGTCGACAGCCCTGTCATATGTATGTGTGAACTAATTTTACAAAGCAAATTATTTAACAATTCTTCAATTGCCACACAAAAATTGTTCAAGTAAATGCTTTTCTATTTTTTCAGGGGCCAACTTGTAGCTCAGTCATTACGCAGATGTAATATCATAACTAAAAGGTGAGAAAACTACACAATCCATAACTCATAAGTACAAATGCACAAAATTTTGCCAAATGTTGCTAAAACATGCAAACAAAATTAGATTTCCTCTGGCATTTCTTAACCACAGTGTCTCAAAATGAATAATTTTTACTTTGCATATCTCTTAGTAGTGTATGATAAAAGTTCACAACATACATTTGTATCTAAAATGAGACAATCAGTCTATTAACATCAGACTCAATAAATCATCCATACTACACTGAGCTTATGGCCCTACTACAAACTACATGATGAAATCAGACAGTCTCAACTGTTTTTACAAACCAGGCAAAACTTATCTGAAAACTAAACAATAGCAAAGGCCATGAAATTACCACCTCTTATAATTTTAATAACATGTTAAAGGCATTAACATGATGTTTAGGCTAATTTTACAGATGTTGTGATTCACAATTAATTAACCCAATTATATTCAAAAACATCGAACAGGATTGAAGGTGGTACGGTAGTTATATTAATTTCGCTTAGCGAGTTTCCCACGAGAAATTAGTGAATCATGCAAGACCACGCAGAATCACATGGGTGAAAGGAGAGAGTTTATGATCGACATATGTCCCGAAAAATAGATAAATGATACGTGCGTCGCAAGCTCGTTACCAGAGATGAAAGGAGATTGATGTAGGAGATATAAGGTCATTTATTATGACTAGTACAATTACAATAAAATGAATACAGGTAAATAAGTATAACAGGTAATCTCTGGTAAGATGGGCAATAAAAAGCGCCGACCGCGTGGAAGTACGAGAGAATGACGAAAACTGGGAGGAAGAGGGTGGGAAAATTGAATGAGTTTTTGACGTACGACAATGTGGCCGGAACAAAGTGAATTGAAAGCGAGGTTACAATAACAAAGTAAAACGCCCCTAAAGACACGTGACAATCATCAGCCTATAAGAGCCAAGAGCTGACCAAACTCGAGGCACGTGATAACAACAGACCAATGCGAAGGCTGGAAAAACGTCGTGTAGTCCTGCACGAGGGAATAATGGAATAGACCAAGATGAGGGGGAAAAGGAGTAAGGCGAGTCCATATGCTCACATAAATATATTTAACGAGTGAAATACCATTTATGATCGACATATGTCCCGAAAAATAGATAAATGATACGTGCGTCGCAAGCTCGTTACCAGAGATGAAAGGAGATTGATGTAGGAGATATAAGGTCATTTATTATGACTAGTACAATTACAATAAAATGAATACAGGTAAATAAGTATAACAGGTAATCTCTGGTAAGATGGGCAATAAAAAGCGCCACAGAGATGTTGTAAGACATCTCATGCCCATCCGGAGAGTTTCTTCATTTTGCTAAAGTCCTTACTGGCATATTAGCAAAATGGCAGACTGATGAACTGATAGGTTGGTGAGGTTGAAATGTTGAATCATGGGATAGAATTCATGAATCATGGCATAGAATTCACTGTTTCATAGACGGCAACTAGCGCCACTGCTTAAATGTGGGTCTTATATAACATGTAGCTTTTGTGAGCTGAACATTTCAGTTCAGAGCACTTTGATACATAGGTCTAAGTATATTGCGAGACAAATTGTCAGCTCATTTAGAACAGAGACTCTATAAATCTGTGACTGTCACATGCTTCTCAAAATTGACTTCTTCCTTTTGCAAACTCGTATCTTTAAATTGTCAAGTTACGGTAAAATCTTACCACTTTATTCAGACAAAAATAATTGTTAAATTTGCTTTTTTGTTTTTAAAATGACTCTTTGCTGTGAATGTACACAATTTCTCAAAATATTGTCAAATCGTAAGTACATTACAAAACTCCAACATGGATGGAAACCCATTAATTTGGTGCTAAATAATTTCCGTGCAGAAAAAATGAGACAATAAAATTTCCGGCTTGTAGGCTATATTGTGACCTGTATTGGTGAGATTTTACCATACTAACCAGATTTTGTCACTGATTTCAAAACAACAAACGTGACATTGACAAGTTTCAGAAAAATAATAATTTTTTCATGACAAAATTCACCTTTTATGCAGTACTTGAGACATATAGATCTAACATACACTGACTCTGCATCAGCAGTTTCTAGACGAAAACAAACACCATTTATCAATCATTTGAAGTACAAGGCCTACAGTTTGCATGCACTTTGAACTTCAAAACTTCAGCCCACTAATTACAGGACTTAAAAGGAAGCAATTGCTGTGTGTTTGTGATGATAAGAGGGATGTACCTAGAACAATGAAACCTCAATTCGTCCTCATTTATATCAGGATAAACACTGATAGTGAGAACTACAACTGCCCCCCCTCCCTCCCCAAATTCTCCCAGATTCCATTTGGCAGTTCGGGATACGAATGTCTGGCGGGCAACATCCTGGCTTTGCCCTGCCCCCCCCTCCCAACTCAAAATCCTGGATCCGCCCCTGTTACCAGTTATTTACCACATGAAATCTGATTTTCCTTGATCACAAATCAATTGGTAATTGAAGTAAAAAAATTTGCCTGATTTAAGAAACCAGAAAACCAATCACCAGATCATTATGGAAGCCCATATTACATAACACAAGGTACTATAAAACTGACTTTTGCACCACACTATATTTAGGTCAAAACTGATGAGTTGAGTAGGATCTCGATAACAGTTACCCGATAACAGTTACCCGGTGGAAACCAAGGCAAGTAAATCATCACTGACGCCAGTGTACTAGTGTTTTTGGTCACAGCTGTTCAATTTCACCTGTCCCCAGCCAGTTTCATCATGATGCTAGTGATGTCCACTTCTGAGAGCAATTTAATTAACACAAAACTCTTACATACCTATGTAGGAACAGACTCGTTATAAGAAATACACAAGTTCACTTATTTGCATAGCTGTTCTAAAATTCAAGTTTCCGCATACTGTACATCAAATCCGCATACCTCGTACTCGAGATGACTGATTTTCCCTTCTCCACTTTAGAATGTACAATATCTTCTAATTAAGCATGTTATGCAGGATTCAAAACTTGATATAAAGAAAAACTGTTTTGAAAAATTCATTTCACATCAAAACATTTTTAATATTCCTACAAAGTTTATTTCTTAAAAAATATATAACTTTGCAAAAAAACTACAATCTAGTTCAAGTGATCAATAAAAAGTATAGGAATGAGCCCATAATTACACAGTCACATCAAAATATAAAGATGTCATTAACTTAAACAAAAAACCTGGCACAGATTTGAAATTCATTCGCATTAATAGATTTCAAATTGTGTGATTTCTAAAAAAGGGACCAATACAGAGTTGCAATCAATCTCTAGAGCAGTGTCACTTTAGGAACTGAGATGAGCATGTTTGAAGTGCAGCAGTCACCACAAGCCACTTGGTCAACTTTCACTAAAAATCTGCGCTTAGGCTCCAGTTTTACATTACATGGCAAAATTTATCCATACAGCACTAAGTGTTAAAGTTGTTCTAGGGTAGTCTGTGTGTGGACGGAATATTAGTAAACTCTGCTGTCTTGACAATAACATTATAAAATTAGGTCAAACAGAAATCGTTTTTGTGCTCCGGTGTCACAATGGTAAAGATTTACATATTCCATATTTCCTAATGGTTCATTTTACAATTTATGTCCATAGCACAGCTGATAATATCCTAAAAATAAGAATATCAAATAGTAAGAATTTCAAACACTCCCTTAAAGACTGTCATTGTGCATTATCCCCAGGTCTGTTCAAATGAAGACTCATTTCACTTATTTTCCAGCTTTACACTGCATCCTCAAATAACTCAACCAATCAATTTTCAAGTGTAACACAACCGTTAGGCCGTTTTTACACCAGAGACAATTGTCACCGTGTCAGTTGCCACGGCGCAACTTGCTCTGCTTTAGTCCCATAGACACAACATTTATCGCTTATAACTATCTCAGCGTGCTAGCATTTACAATTATAGCAAATGTCCAAACCATGTGAAATGCCAGCATATCACCTGAACATACGTTATTGTGCAAGTGCATTGAAAAATGATCCCTTTTCCACCCTGGCCCAGCTGTGTTTAGACATGTAGTGGAAACTGGAGCGACTGATGGAGTGCAACTCACTCTACCTATCACAGCAGTGTCAAAAACTGGCCCCCGCAATGTCACATTAACTCCGTGTCAGTTGTGTTTACAATGACACACACACTTGTACCCGATCAACTGTTCCGTGTTAGCTGCGCCATGTCACCTGTCTCTCTGTGTAAATACAGCTTATGAATTTAAATTAAAGCTTTGATCTCAGGAAAGGGATCAATCAAGGTAAAGATAAGATATTAACATCATCATCTTTTCGTAAATTGCTTCACCTATTTTTTTAAGGCTATGCAGACCCCAAGACTGTTATAATTCAAATTGAAAAGTCCTTGATCACAAGGGTTTCATTTCAACATATCTATACACTTTAAAATTATCAGCACATATTTTGCAACAGGTGACAGCTTTCTGACATGTTGACCTGTGAGTAACGTTAACATTGTTATAAGTGACATTACCACAATGTGTCCAAAGAAATTGATCAGGTCTGACAGGTATTAATCTATACTTCATTATTTTAAATAAGGCAAACAAACAAAACTGGCTGATCAATAAACACCTTTTCCTCAAGTCATGAATGGAAAATTTTGAAATGATCGCAGTAATAATATCACATCCATAGGCACAGTTGCATTCATCGATTATTCAATAAAAAAGCCATTATTACAGTTGATGAGTCAACCTAGTAAACAACAAGACATAAGGTCATGTTTCAGAGGGATTGAAGTACACAAATGACTTAAGCTTTGGGTATAACTTGGGGCTGAAACTTGTGATCTTGAGAACTATTGTTGTACAGGAGAATAAAACTGCACTGATCGCTTGTCATCTTTCATCTTCTATGCCTCAAGAAAAAGTGATTAAATGCCAGGTTTTTAGCAGCACTTTGACTTTTCATCATGTACGTTTTTATATTCTCATGCTTGACTGATAAAGAATGCATTTAGGATCCTTGTGTTATGGGGTTGCCCTCAAATACCATACACCATCCTTTTTGATGTTTTCAACTGATTGTATAGTCTAGTGCGAGGGACAGAAAACTGCATTTTTAAACAATGTTGAAGAACATGTTTTTCTTTCCAGGTTCTTTAAAGCCCCAGGCAGCCCCACCTCTGTAACCAATATTTTGTGTGGAGCCTTTTTGACTTGATTAAAATACAGCTAGTTACACATAGTGTACCTAATTATCGGACGGACACTAAATATCGGACATTACACAAAATCTTACTTGAAGCATAATCTGAGAAATAAATGACACCAATTTTTGTTACACTGTAATACATTCAATGTCTGGCATTGTCTCGTTTTTTATAGCGTTGCCTTGTTTTGGTTTCCCCGAGAGAGGGTGCAATTTAGACCTCCACGTCGGCTTAAAATGAACGATCGCATAAATCGGTTGTAAAAGTTTAAACAAGAACATTTTCCACAAACCTAAATAAACTGACAATATGTCACTGTTTCATCTTTTCATTTGTTTTTAAACTCAAGTCAAACCCGGTTGCGCAGGTGCACACCGATGGAATTTTTGTTAGTAGTGCTTGCGAAATGAACTGAGGAAATAGGGGCAAAATGTGTGGAAAAGAACAAAATTATGTCAATTTCACAATGTGCATAAAAAATGTGGCATTTTGATGATGTACTTGGATGCTGGACAAAGCTTCAAAACCCAGAAAAGTTGACAAGTATAAGTCCCATTTGGCCATAGATTACTGTCATACCAGAGTGAGATATTACAAACTGTAGTGATAATCAATCTGCCACTATTTCCAGGAATAGGAGTGACCCCAGGATTTATCAGTTTCTGGAAAACCACCCTATAATTAGAACATAATTGCGTAATTTTGTAAATTGAAAAACACCAATTTCGAAGGCTAAGCTGCATCCAATTGATAAAGAGGCAAATAGGCGTCTCCCCTTCCCTACATGAACATTAAGTTTGGGTAATTGCTTGGATGAGTAGGCCTACTGTCAACAAGGAAGGGTTAAAGGTTTTTAAGATCAACACAATTTACTTTTGTACACAACAATTTATTCCTAGAGCATGCAGTGAAGACGAAGTAGACCTGAGATCTACTTTCTCTGCTCCGTAATTCATGGCATACTTCTTGACACTACACACGCACATGAGGGTAAATTATGTTACGTAATCACTCTACGGCCGAAGTTGAACTGTTTCCAGAGACTTTTAAATTTGTCACAGTTATCAACACTCAAATAGACATGTGTCCACTCGCAGACTGAAAGTGAAAGTCAGTAGTTCCACGGTAGGGCCTAAGTCTTGATTTACCTACCTTCGCCTTCAGCTTTCCGCGTGCAGCCGCACCTGACTAAGCGCTGTACTGTAAGCCTGCTGATTAAACGCCCGAAGCACGGCAAGACACCAGTAAAACTTTCTTTATTCGACACTGATCCCAATTATAAAAATTAGAATTTTGATTATCACTATTTCCTTGTTCACTGTAATATTCGCACATCCCGGGATCCAATATTTTTTAAGCCTAAGGGCAGCTTACCGAAACTACTAAGCCTACGGCATCGAAAGTCACCTGTTAAAAACTTTCTTCCAACTTCTAAACTTACCCGACCCGATGGTGTACAGTCTGTTCCTTGTACCAATGTAATTTTCACACTTAGCAAAAGGGCACCGACGAAAGCAAGATGTTTCATTTTGAAATGAATGTCTACATCCCTTAACACGCCAATTTAATCAAGCGCTGAAGTGGTCACGTCCATTCGTCCCGTTTCGTCAACATAACTTTACGAAGAAAAAGCATGACCTCTACAAGGAAGTTCACCTAAATATGGTAAATAAACAGGGGAGTTAACTCTCTAACATTTTGGTGGTGCAGGAGTCTCCTGGTACAGCTCATCGTTGCGCAGAGGTGAAAACATATTTATTTTTGCATTTTAATTTTTAAGTTTACGCTGAACAAAAAGTTTGTGCAATTTACCAAATCAATTCACCTGCCTATGTCTGCTGCTTCACGTCAACTTTATTCTTGCTCAGTGACTTTAGTTCGACTACGTCCAAGGAGCATAACTTGGGGGTGTCGGGGGGGGTGTTACACCAAAGGAAAGCTACTAATTGTCGATTTAATTGGATTTTTGACAAGCATGGGTAAAGAGACCCATTCAAATGAGTATTCCAAACATGAGACATAACCTACATTACATTTTTTGTCACATTACCTCGCAATTTGTTCGTGTGTGTGTGTTTTTTTGCTACACACGAGAAGATGACGATATAGAAACAAGTTCACGGCAATAGAAACATGGAAGTGTTTATTTTTGCCATAGTGCTCATGATCACGAACCGTAAAAGATGCGAAATTAATTCACATCAACCCGTTTGAACAGTTTCATGTATACTCTAACTAAATAAAAACGAAACAGAAATGTCGATTAGAAATGAAGTAGACGCCTGGTAGTGCAATTTTTAATTTAATAAATTTTAAATCAATGAATGACAATGCAACATTTTGTTCGGGGAAGCTCATCTCGTCATTTTGTCAGTTGATTGTCGTACAGAACTCAGTTTAGACTGCCGGTTAAAGCGGACTCACGTCTGTACTTTGAAGTTTCCATCTGTTATCTTTGCTATAATGTTCAATAAGTGTCAGCGGTAATGTAAAAATAAAAAATCTTACCTATGAGCAACACTGAGAATATAAACCATTTTTAATCACAGTCGCCATCTTGAAAAATGAATGAATTTATCAGTTCATCGCCCTCTCAAGAACTAAACCCTGATAGATACTAGCGTTGAGTTTGCTAAATCGCTTTACACTGGTAGAAAAATTTGAAGACAAAAGGATAAAGCGATTAGATTTAATTGATGTTTTAAATTTTCACGAAATATATTTCCTTGCTTCCGACCGAGATACTTGTCTCAACCACTGAAGGGCATCAGATGATTTTGTTCTAAATTTGTAAAAACTCTTGCCTGAAAGAATTACTTGTATTTAGATCAAAGTTGATGTTTTTATATGACAGCAATGAAAGAGAAATTAAGACAGAAAGTCTGAGGCCAAAATTTACCTCTGTACATTTGTAATTTGACCAGAAAATGGCGGGTAAAAAAGTGGGAATGCAATGCTGCGTCCGGATCGTTGGGCATTTGGCGGACAGTTAAACCGTTCGGCAGTGCTCTTTCAAATTTTTGTTTGAATGTCTGTAAAATGGCAATACATATTTCTCTATTTTTAAGTATTTGACAATAACTTGGAATAACCAACCGCCGTTGGTCGAAACTCGCAGAAACGAAATAATAAAATGGTCCAAAAATTGTAAACATTAATTTTTGATATGTGGTTGACTGAAACTTGCAATTTTTAGAACTGTTTCGTGAAAAAGCTATGTTGACCAGAGAAAATACGATAAAAATATCCCTGACTCATTGGTTTCATTAACTGAACGGGGTCTGTGATGCTGGACAAAAGAACACGAATCAATGCGCTTAACAATGGACTATTGGCAGACTGGTTTCGAATCGTCGTTCCTTCGGAAACCAACAACAGGAAGTTTTTTTAATAATGTTTGATGCATAAGGTTTCTACCTGATTTGTTCTTAAATGAGAACGTTGCCACATAATTCGAAGCTGTTCGGACAGTTTGGCATACTTTTACTTGCTCTCCGTCAGCCGAAATTTTGAATCTTAATATATTAGATTCAGTCGAAGGGTGACTTTAGTCCCGCGTCAGCTCCGAGTCTACCACTGGGCACTCCACACTAATCAGAACAAGTCAAATTAGCAAACTTGAAATTCGAATGAGATTGCAATTTTATGAAAATAGACTGAAAAGATTCATATCTCGGTAAGTAAAACATGACAAGTTGACTGTAAACGGGTAACTTTGTAGTATGTGATTCAGTAAAATATTTGTGACAGCAGAGCTCTCGTTCGCCCGAGTTCATCAATTATATTACACCAATAATTCTTTTACGCCAATGACGCGTTTCCAGAATTATATCTTCGTACCTAGGACCACGTATACTCCCAGCTTCTGACTGAGAGGACAACTATTTGACGAAGTCAGTGGAGAGCACAGACGACCTGCGTACGAGCTTCGTTTAACCACCACAGACGTCACTAGGTAGCGCACAAAACTAAAAATGGCGCTTCTCAAAGCGAAGTTGCAGAAAATCGTTGAAAAACATAAAGCAAATCCAAAGAAAACTGTCGAAGAGTACAAAGAGGAATCAGAAGAATTGTTTGCTAAATACTATACAGAATGGAAAGGTTCGACTAAAACAGATGAACACAGCTACAAGCAAATTCCGAAATTCTACTATAAGTTACCTGGCGAAGACGATCTTCTGTTGCAAAAGTTGCGAGAAGAATCGAGAGCAGTGTTTCTTCAAAGACGAAGTAGGGAACTTCTAGACAACGACGAGTTACAGGGATTATGGTTCTTGTTGGATAAACACCATACTCCACCTCTGGTGGGAGATGAACAAATGATTAACTACGAAGATTTTTGTAAAGTCGGAGAACAGGCTGGTCCAAAATGTAAGCCTTTCTTTGTAGCTTCCGTGTTCGCGAAACTGTTGCTGACAGATCCTTATGGGAGAATTTCTATAATGCAGTTTTTTAATTATGTCATGAGGAAAGTTTGGCTGCATCAGACTCGAATTGGATTGTCTCTTTATGATGTTGCGGGACAAGGCTATTTAAAAGAGTCTGATCTTGAAAATTACATCTTAGAACTTATCCCCACGCTGCCACAGCTGGATGGCCTGGAAAAATCGTTCTACTCATTTTATGTGTGTACTGCTGTGCGGAAATTTTTCTTTTTCCTTGATCCATTGCGTACAGGGAGGGTCAAAATCCAAGACATTCTTGCCTGTAGCTTTCTTGACGATCTGCTTGAGCTTCGGGATGAAGAGTTGTCAAAGGATATGCAAGAGTCCAATTGGTTTTCTGCCCCTTCTGCTTTGCGTGTTTATGGCCAGTACCTTAATTTGGACAAAGATCACAATGGCATGCTTAGTAAAGAGGAACTAGCGAGATACGGCACTGGTACACTCACTGATGTATTCCTGGATCGCGTTTTCCAAGAATGTTTGACATATGACGGAGAAATGGACTACAAGACTTACCTGGATTTTGTACTGGCTTTGGAAAACAAAAAAGAGCCTCAGTCGTTACAATATCTTTTTAGGTTGCTGGATGTTCAAGGTCGTGGGTATCTCAATGTGTTTGCTCTCAATTATTTCTTCAGAGCCATCCAGCAGCAAATGAAACTGCATGGCCAAGAGGCTGTGTCCTTTCACGATGTCAAGGATGAGATATTTGATATGGTCAAACCAGCCGACCCATTGAAGTTGACTCTGCAAGACTTAATTAGCAGTGGTCAGGGGGACACGGTTGTTAGCATCCTTATAGATCTCAACGGTTTCTGGACGTATGAGAACAGGGAAGTTCTGGTGCAAGATCCAAATGAAAGTGATTCTGAAGTGTAAATAGTGGGCAATGTTTATAATTGCTCTTTACATTTTAGTTGCTTGCGAATGTGATTGTCGGACTGTCCTTGATAAACTTTTTATCTTGTTACACTGTGCTAGTAAGGGCCACAGTCAGACTCTTTGTTCACCCACCTCCCACATTGCCTCACCAGTTTGGCATGCTCTCAAATGTTCATTTTAGGAAATGTGGTGATTTGGAGATGCATCAGTTGGTTTGCTGGCTGATGTAGAATGTCACAAGCAGGCGTCATGAGCAACTGGAGTTTGGGAGGGGAAGTGTACTAGTGTAGACGCACCCCTAAAATAGCATGCTATCACTTTCTGGTCATATCTGGAAAGGGAGAGGGAATAGACTCCCTAAACCCATATTTGTAGTTGCTTCCATTCTATGCGAAATATTGTGGTGCAACAAGTCGTAATAAATTGCGAATGCCGTAAAGTATCAACTCACTGGATGCCCCAAGATTTAAATGATCGTCTAGTAATGCTGCTGACGCTCTCCAAAACAAGTCTTGCGAATCACTCCCGACAGTTCCCACCAGTTTAGCTCTCTAAACCATCTAATGTACAGCCTTTCAAGACTATTATCTGTCAACGCAACTCACCTCCCGTTTTCGCCAAATTTTGTTATGAGCAAATGTGATTTATTCCATTTTTATCTCCAACCCGCACAGTTATATTTTATGCACCAACTTTGGCTTCGCCTCTTTGAGTTTGGGTTATGTTCAGGTTTGTTTTTAGCTTTACTTTGGCATTTAGTTTTGTGATGAGGTATTTGCCGGAGGTAAATTTTTTGAGATTTATGTCCCATGATTGCAGTATAAGCCGTTGGTGATGTACTGTAATGTCGCATTGGTGGATTTGGGGAGGCCAGTGCCCTGTTGCATGAAACGGCAATAATCTGATATTACATGCCCGTATATTGAAAACCAGTTTGATGCCCATTATTCAGCAAAAAGGGAAAACTGGTTCTCAAAATTCGGGCACGTTATCAGACCATTACTGCATGAAACAGTCCCAAATAAGGACTCAACTAAGTTCCCTAAATCTGCTGTGTATTTGTGGGCTTGTGAAAACTTGGATTGTCTTTTCTTGTACTGTTTGAGTCTCAGTACTTAGTCAATTCTTGTCTTGGACACAAATGGAGGGTGAATTCTACATTGAATTCTCAATATTATGAAAATAAGTAGGGATCTTTTCATGCAACACCCGATTTTTGTCACTTTCAGAGTCATGTCTATCTAGTTAAAACTCCCTTTTTACTCATTTTAGTTAGGAACTTGGAGATTTGATCAGTGTATGCACCTACCTTAAGGACCAAGTTCCTCATTTTTTGATTGAAGTAGGTGCTCAGTAGTGGCTATATTGTTAGAGAGATCATAATAAAGATAAAATGATAGAAAAAATATTACACCTGTCAGAACAAAACAAATACACAATAGACTTAGGGAACTTGCTAGTAGTTGAGTTCCTGTTTGGGACTCTCATGCAACCAGCCACTGGCTCCCCCTATGGACAGGACAAAAATGTCATGCTGTTCTTGGCATATTTTCCTTTGAAAATTAAGGTTGGGTCTCCCCTTGCGACATCCCAGATATGTCTGCATAGACATTGTTTAAGTTAACAAGTGTTCTAACCCATTAACAATACATACTGTGCAGGCGTGGCTAGTATTCAATCAGGACTGGGAGAAATTTGCCTGGCAAACGCAAAAGTGTGGGCAACCAGGGAGCTGCAGTGCATGGCAACCTGGGATTGCTTTGTAATGAACAGGGGCTGCCAAACCCATTCTTGGAAGGAGTTTCGAGGTAAAAACTTTCTTGAATGTTAAGCATGCACTTTGCAGATGAAAAAATGTAGTTGAGATTGATTTTATTAGATTTTTAAAAGTTCGTACATGTGTATCATAAAAGTCGTAGAATTTTTCTATATAAGTAATAAATAATCCATTGGACTTGACTGGAACTACTTCCAACATTTTTACTTGCTTTGAAACATTAGTGAATCGGGGAATAGGACTATGTGTCTTTGCTGCGTAGACGTCTTTAAAATCGACCCCAACCTCTCCTCTTAGGGATTCGTAAGTTTCCAATTGCACATTTCACAATGAAGAACCCGTTTATCGATTCCTTTTCCCACATTTTTCTAATCAACATTTTTTCTCACTAGCAGTTACTGTTTGAAATGGCTTGTGGAAAATGTTCTTAAAAATGGCGTTATCGGTGAATAAGGTGAGTCTATTTGAGATCAACCCGAAGATCGATTCAGACCGTCGTCATCAATGGTCGTAGTTGAGGTACTTCAACAGTAGAACTTGGTCACTTTGACAAATGGCCAAGCATTTTACCGTGTTGCAGCCGTCAGCTGTCAATTAGAACACCCGCAAACACTGTCTGACAATATGTTAATTAGCTGATCCTGAACTGAAGAATCGGGACAACGAATCGGCAATAGCCATCCTCCATTGTGTTTTAGTGTGAAAAATTGTCAGATATTGCTGCTCATTGTCCAGTTGTTTATAATACAATCGCATCTGTGGTGGTTGTGACAACTCGGTATTTTGAGCACGCTGTAACATCCAAGAAGCACGAGCATGGGAGGTTTGTACAATACTGGCATGTTTGTGGATATGACACACTGGCACTGGGTTTGTTCATACGTCGCACTCAGGTCAGTAGACTTAAGAAACTTTCAGTTGAAGTCGCCTTTCTTCTACAGGGCTTGGAACGATCAATGACCAAAAAGAGGAAACTTTTCCAGGTGATAAGTAAATATTTTATTGGTGTTGTAAAATTTAACTGAAATAAACATTTGGGCATGTATAAGGTCAAAATAATGATAAAAAGGGTCAAAGATGGAGGAAGCTGGAGTTGCAATTAGACGAAATCAAAATCAAGAGGAAATCCTCTTCAAGGAAAATTCAAAGACCTGCTTCCATTTTGTTTTTGGAATATTGAATTCATGATTGTGTTCTGCGGTGCTAAAGTTTTATGATACAGACATAGTAGTCACTTGTTGAAGCGAGGTAAATTGTGGTTTATAATGCTTTACCACTATACAAGAGATACGCGGAGCGTTGAAATGTGCCCACGAATGCATTGCAAATGATGTGCTTTTAGGGTTATTTATTTGTATCATAAAAATGGCCTCTTAGATAGCGCAAAAACATACAATCCATTCAAAAACAGGAACATGCCACATTTTATAAAAATCTGCCAAGTACCTTCAGAGAAACCAAGGAAAACAATAAAATGAAATTGCCACTAGTGGGCACAGTGTCCGTTAGATCCGCCTGAAAGTCGTCGTCATCTGTAAAGATCCTGCAGTAAAATAGGAGATACAACTATGGGCGCGAAACAAAACTACCACTAGGAGGCACCACAGTAGTCAGTCACCATCATCAAAGGTCATGTTCACACTGAGAACATATGCCAATTTTCAAATGATTTGGTTGAGGGCTGTTCCAGTAAAAACCGTGTGGGGGGGGGGACGGCAGTAGAAATAAAAATTCATGGGTGGTGGTCTTCAGAAAAAAAACTCAAATTATGGGTGGTCGTTCCTGTAAGAAGTGATGCATTAAAAATGGTTGGTATTTTTTGATCTGTTAACCTTGACAGGTTGGTTAATTCAGCCAACACATCTCCAAAGAAATCAAAACTCAAAAATGCGATTGGCATATATCCCAACTTATCCCAATACAAAAAAGCCCATATTGCCAGTGAACAGAGTGCAATATGATCACTAAGCCATTAATCAAGTCATGGGCAACTTGATTTGACCCAAGTGCTTGTCTGCAGTCCTATTGAATTGAAAAGTTATGCAACACTAAACTGGTGTTGACACATATAAGAAAATTGATGATTTTTAAATAAAAAGTATGAGGAGTAAGATAAACAAGTTCCAATATTCACTTGACATAGAAGTATAAAAGAGTTTGTGGAGACAGTTTGAGATTCATAGATGCTTATAATTGAAAAAATGTTCATTGAAATTATAGTCACATGGTGAACAGAGACACCTGGTGGCTGCCAAAAGTATTGTTCACAGGCTACTTTAATTTTTGACAATGTTGGACAAGACAACTAGTTCTTGTCTGTCAATCATCTAAGTTCTTAACAGGTCCTCCTAGAGGCAATTTGTTTGCAAGTGTTGGATTTTATATTCTAACCTATTAAAAATAATTAAAATATTATGGGTCATGGGTTGGAGAAATAAATGAAAAATATGGGCGGTGGGTACGAAATAAAAGTGCCTTCCCCCCCCTCCCATACAGATTTTGCTGGAACAGCCCTGATACAGGGGTGGACACTAAAAACAAGATTTGAAAACAGCAAAAAATGGCCAGTAGGTGGTGCAAAATACCTAAGTACCATCCAAAAACAGGAAGGTAGCGTCATCACACCAATAGATGCCAATATTTAAAATTTTATGAAAATCTGTTGAGGACCTTTGAAGATACTGAGTTAAACGTAAAAAAATTAAAATTGCCACTAGGGGGCACAGAAGTAGTCAGATCTGTCCGAAAGTCGTCATCATCCGTAGTCAACATCATATAAATACACTTGCTAAATTAAGTAAAGATCCTACGAATAGTTTAGGAGATACAGCCATAGGCGCAACAAAAACAAAACTGCCACTAGGTGCCACAGTAGTCGAAATCGTCGGAAAATCGTCAACTGTTCTCTTTGTAGTAAGCACATACATTTCGCAATCGAAAACAGTAAAAATGGTCACTACGTGGCGCAAACTACGTCGAGTCCATCCGAAAACGGGAGGATAGCGTCACCTCACAAAGGTGCCTACATATAAGATTTCACTAGAAGTGCCACAGTAGTCAAAATCGTCCTCTTCATAGTAAGCATATAAATGCCAATTTTCACAATCATCCTTTAAGCAGTTTGGTTGATAGAGGGGTGGACGCAAAAAACAACTCGAAAACAGTAAAAATGGCTACTAGGTGGCGCAAACTACGTCGAATCCATCCGAAAATGGGAGGATAGCGTCATCTCACTAATAGAAGCCTACATACCGAATTTCATGAAAATCCATTCACGACTTTTGAAGATACAAAAGCGTAAAAAACTAAAATTGCCACTAGGGGGCACACCGGTAGTCGGATCCGTCCGAAAGTTCGCTCATATGTGCCAAATTTCATGAACGCAAGTCAAAGGGTTTTGGAGATAGAGCAGCGGACACCAGACGGACGGAGACGACGGCATAATGCGTCCACTGACTTAGTCATCAAAGAACCATGTTCACTAAACACTACGCTCAGCGAATTAAAATTGCACACTGGGACAAGTCAATTTGTAGAGCCTAGTTTTGAGCAATAATGAGCTTTCAGTTTTATCAAGACCAGAGGTAGTATATCATCAACTTTACCGAAGCAATAGAGACCAATTTCATGTCACTTAGTCTAAATTGAAAGCTTCTTACTTTGAAAGATCCTAGTGCAGTTAGAGAGGGGAAGACCAACCATCCCCAGCACAGAGATAAGTTTAATAGACAAAATACTGTTTTCACCATCACTACGACCACTTATCTCAACAGTAAAAATTACTCGTAACTGATTTGGGGGTAGTAAAATTATAATTACATAATGTCTTAGCCACTAAAACTACCTTTTCAGTCAAGTCCTCTTCATTTTTTATCATAAGGGACGACCACTCAGACGATGAATTCAGCTGCCGTTATTATTGCAGATTTCCGGTAATTTTGTTCATAACTACTTTTGGCTTGTACTTTAGGTATGTGAACGTGTCAGTGGCGGATTTAAGGTGGGGGATCAAGGGGCCATGCCCCATAAAATTCTCCCATATTCCAGATGGCACTTCGACAAAATCTTGGCTAATACTGTGCCCTGGGCCTACCCTAACTCAAAATCCTGGATCCGTCCCTGCGTCTAGTCCTATTTAAGTAAACAAACCATGGTAATTAGGTGATAATTGTTATTATTACCACATTGATTTTTTTACAATAATTATGTGAATTTTATGTCCTTGGCCTCTCTTTCTTCTCCTTATACAAAGCCAGTAGGGAGACGCTAGCCACCTTAACGACCTTGAACCTTACACCGGGGATATCACCGACGGCATGACCCTTACGACCGAAACCAGCAATCAACACCTCATCGTTTTCCTGAAATACAAATCAGCATTTGAATTAAACGGGATCAGAATTACAGTATACCCAATAAACAATGACACAATTGTGATTTTTTTAAAGAAGCAGAGTTTTAAACAATTGCGAAACACTAAACGTTTCCTCTACTGAAACTAATTATTAATCAAAATTCATATTGCTTTTCCACAAACGCAACGACATGCAATTCCCCACCCGACTTAGTAGGACCCTAAGAAGTCACCTATTACCAACATTTTTAAAGTCGAAGAGTACTCTCACACCCTATATGTGATTGCCACCAACATTTTCAGAAAATTTTAAAAACTCACACTTGTCATTACATTAACTCTTCCCTAATGAACATTCTGAAGACTTTTCAAAACGTGAGTAATTTCCGATGCCAAAGAATCTTTCAAATATCCCACAAAAGCATGTGACGTACAAAGAAGCCGGTCTCCACCCACAATGCCCGTTTCAGTTGGTAGTGCATGTTGTCGTCAACAGAGCCGAGGGGCTTTAGTGGCGTGAACAATCATCATTAACAGGCATGCCAAGCGAAGACCAATCAACATCAGGAACAGAAACCAAATGGATGCTATAAACGACTTGGGATTAACAGTGGATTACCAACTCGCTTGTCCAACAACCGACCAGAGACACAACCGGCACAAACGTGCGCTCCAACCACCAACTTTCAGAACCAAACCGATTTTGAGGAGAACATAACCACTTCATGTATTGCCCGACATCTGGGCAGCTTGTCTCAAGAGGTTAGAAAATATATAAATATAAACCACCTATTAACTTATATCACACAAAAATAATTGTCAAAACTGTTGTTTTTCTAGTTACTTTGTTGCAAATTATCAAAACTTTGTCCAAATGTTGTTCAACGGCATCTCCACAGTACACATCAAGCCAGCAATGATCTAAAATTTTCTAATCTTCATTTTTGTTGAGAAATTTGACAGAATGAAATTTCCCTAGTTTGCCATACTGCGAGCCAGATAAGAAAAATTGCCATACTATTTGTAACAGTACCTCAATGTAGTTCAAACAACCGTCGTTAGGCACAAAGGCCGTGATCTTCTTGCCGTTCTTGATCAGCTGTACGCGCACACATTTCCTAATGGCGGAGTTGGGCTGTTTGGCTTCAACACCACTACAATAAGCAACAGCCCATTCATGACCACTATCAATGTTAACCACGACCTGTTGTGACTTATAGCAGTAATGAATTTGACTTTTGTCCCGAGACTGCCTAGCAATTGTCGAATTTGAAAATCAGTACACTGCCTTGGGGAAAAACACAGCCTCATGTGCTTGGCAAATGACAAATCTCCCCGGCATATACTAGCAGCAGTTTTTTCCAAACTTTTCGCGAGTTAAACTAAATGCACCTTACTAAAATCCAATCTTGCTACAATGACGAGTAACATTTCTAAGCAGAAGTCAACAATTATCAAAGGACTGCACATCCCAGTTGCTGGACCCGAGCTGGCAAATAAGGCAACTAAATAACAAAATAAACCAAATTTTAGTACATTATACATCAAAACGTATTGTGATTTTTGGCCTAGGTAAACAAAAATCTAAAAAAGCCCCATGTCCTAGCATTCTTCAAAAAAAAAATTTGTGAATTAAGATTTTTTCCGCAACCCGGTTTAAAATTTTCCGTAATTAGTGACAGAAAGAGCAAGGATACACAGATTTTTGTACCCGGGTCAAAAACACAATTTACTTTAATATATGAAATACCAAAAATGTTGCACAATTATAGCCCTCTTATTCACCATATAGGAGTGCAGCAAGTTTTTTCCAGATGGGGAGTTAATGCAAGCAAAACTAGTAAACTCATTATGGAGTACGCTTTGTGAAAGCTAAATACAGTAAAACTTCCGACTGTATAGATTCCCTTATTAGGAAAGCCACGTTCGTGCTCGGACAGTGAACTTTTGAATGTGTTAACATTACCAAGCCGACATCAACATGGAAAACAGTGAATAGCGAAAAGGCCGCAGCCTGTACCCTTTTAACATATATATATTTTTTTAATGTATTTATTATCCTTTACAAAACAATTACAAAAAACAAACAAACAAATAAGTATACCATTCATTCACGCATGCACACCTCAGGAAGATCATTCTCATATCTCGTTTAAAGTAAATATCTTCTACATGAAGTTAACATGAACAATAAATTTTTCCCATTTTGCAGAGAAGCTGTCATGTACAAAGTTTTTATGTGCATTTAATTTTTCAGCATTATAGTATTCATAAGTTTTTGTAACGAACTTGAGAAAATTAGGTATATTTTTGTGACATCTCTCTTTGTAAATGTACTGTTTAGCTAGTAGAAGTAAAATGTTAAATTGAAAAAGCCTTCATTTGTTAACATCATACTTGATGTCGTTTTTATAACCAATCAGAGTAGATGGGAGACGATTACTTATTCTCTGCTAAGGTAGTAGTCTATGGACATATTGCCCTATAGCCGATGCCAAATTCAAACATTTGATACCTACACTTTTTCAAGAACAATTCCTTTGGAGTGAGAAGCGCCAGCGAAGGGATTAGCCTTCCACCTCGTTCCCAAGTGACTCTTTTTATAGCCTAAATCGTGCCACTTCTGTTCACGGCGGTGATTTCTCATCTTACGAGCTGTCCTCAATCCCCTTGGCTTACCTATAACAGAGATCAAGAGACACCGGTAAAAAGGTTACAACGGTTGTCAAATCAACACGTCCTTTTTACGCAATAGCTTGAGGTTTTCTAAATGGAACATAGCTTAAGCAAAATGACCTGAATCGGAGTGGTGCGTCAGTACAGTCAATATGCCAGTTCCAGATCACTGTGCTTGCAGTGTTAAAAATTGCGAGTTACCAATTGTGGGAACTGAACGAGGGACTGCCCAAAGAAAAAGCTTGATAACAGGAGTATGTGTTAGAGTTGGAAGGAATTAAACACATCGACAGCCTCTCAAGGTGTCCCTCTATGGCCAAAAGGTGTTTATAAAAACACAGTATTGATGTTTTAGTCAGTGCAAGGCATAATTTGCCAAAAATCTTCCGGCGTATGAAGCGCGAATAGGAGGCAGTAGAGACAGTGGTCACTGTCTAGTGTCTACCCTGGTTCTTGACAGCCATTTTGAACAGGGACCAGTGTTCTTGACTTTTGCCGAATTCCACTGGCTTGAGACTGCATAAATCTCCTCACCGGTAGAAATTACTTTCATACACATGAAAATTTAATTTTGGTATTGCCAAAAAATTTGATTTTGTTATATAGTGAATTTCGGTCAAATAGGACACTTTAAAGTTTCTAAGAGGAGATATGTTGCTTTCACTGCATTGTTTATTATCTAGTAAGATCGTTGAATTACAGTAATTCCAGGGTAAACGGCTTTCGTCACCGCCCGGTTGCTGAAACTGAAAGTGGATCATCACTTTAGTCGTTGTAAGTTAAACTTACCAACTTTGCCCGTATCAGTTACATTCAATGTTTTCACTCAAAACGACCCCTGGTAAAAACTGGTGCTTGGCAAAAACGCACGGGTTCACATTTTGTGCAGCATTAGTAGACAAATTTGTCTATGAGTAGCCACAGTGGAGAAAGCGGCATGCGGTTGTCGCCGCCATTTTGGAAACTCGTAACAATTGAAAAAGCATTTTATCAATGGATTTGCGCAGACTAAAACCAAAATCCAAACATTCCTCATCCTTGTCTTTTTATTAACTATACTGCACAACCAACTCCACGTTTATCAAACTCCATTTATTACGAAAATGGACTTGAATACGAGAGGGCTGAAGCATACTAACCCATGTTGGATGGTCTCGCTTTAAAAAGGAAGACCACGTGGGATTTGACGAGAATATACGGGATTTAGGTCACATGATTTCAAGGACGATCAATAGAATTATGGAGAAGTTACTTGCTCGTTTTCTGTTGCTTTGTAGTGTATTTTCGGGTGTTACACTTGGGTTCTCACCAGTTCCTGTCTTGCTATGGCGAGATTCAATGTACGTGAGTCTAATAGGATCGTTTTAGTTTATTATCTGAGCCCTGCTTGTGTTACTATTCGATTATATACATTGTTTGCAATCCCCGACAAGTGAACTAGCCGACTCGTCATTCGTGAGTAGTGGCCCATCCTGAAACCAGTGCTACTCACGTGTGTTGGCTCGTCTAATGCCTATGGTTTCAAAATTGAAGAACTGCATTGTAGTTGTGTAATTGTTTAAAATATGACGACATTGATCTACACTCATGATTTTGGTGTCGTTGGATTCCTCGCAAGGTTATCTTTCCAAAGCTTTACCGATACCGACCCGTAATTTTCAGAAATATTCATAAGTAATCATATTCTGTTGTTCAAACAGTCATTCCCAAGGCCAAGGATTCAGATTCCTATGCCCTATGGTAATCATAGTAATCATCCACTAACCAGAACCTGCAAAAATCGTTGTTTTCAAGGTTCAAATTCGTGAAAAGTGTATCAGGGAGCACTTTGTGGAAAAGTGGTCAAATGATCACAATTCTAAACTAAAATTTTTTGGAAAAGTGTGAAATGCTGGTCTTTGTTGCTTCATGTTATCTGTAGTGAAAAATTGCATAATCCAAATTTAGAACCCGTACCTCTTGCTTCAATACCAGGTGTCCTAA